>CM076570.1:1599632986-1599788577 GCA_034641835.2 Pinus albicaulis
TTAGGCTAGTTGTAGGCTCAGGGTTGTTGGTTTGATTGTTGAGTTTGGTTGTAGGGAATCAGGAAAAGAAGGACCAATATAAGACAAGGATGAGCAAAGAGGAAGCTTAGGCAGAGACAGATAACTCAGATAACATCAAAGCCATTGGGCTATGGAGTCAAGAAAGGATTTATTTGTAATCAATGTGCAAGCTTTCAATTGGGCTAGTCATCTAGAGCATTTGGATCTTAAAGGATGATTGGTGGGATGGGACATTAAGGATTGAAAATGAGTGAAGGGGAACTATCCAACTCTATCTATAGATCAGGCCAGAGGTCATTTAACTCCAAGCCTGCTTGGACAGAATTAGAGGTAAAAAAAGGGATCTTGGAAAGGTTTAATTGGGATGGAAAGCTCCTAGAGAGACAGAGATCAGGTTCTAGACCTCCAGGATTCTCAACACATTCAACTAAATCCTAACAAGAACATCTAAATACAGATTTCATTAATTCATACATCAGAGAGTAGGCAATAACATCCACTACACTGGTTAAATCGATTGAAATTAGTATTCAGATACACATATAAGCAGAAAACATAAAGGGCTGGGAGAGCAGCAGCATAAGGTACCTATCAAGGGTAAATCTTATGCCAAACTTCTAATGCGAGCCTGAAGAAACATGATGAAATGAAAGCAAGTCAATCAAAAATACAGAGAAAGGAAAACATCACCAACTACTTTAGATCAGGATCCAAAGAAACATGCTTGTCATATTAAAAACAACACCAATCAGGTACATCATAGCCCACAGCTTGAACATTCAGTCTGAATACATCTAATCTCAGTCTATCTTACAATATACACAGAGAACTTGTCTTAAGAGGAAAACACTTGCGTTCCACTAATATCTCATCAACAACCATTACAATGTTTCCTTCTGTGCTTTATAGAAAAGGGTGAGCCTAAGATCGACTGAGGGATTAGGTGGATCATTGAATATAACATTAAATACAACCATGAATACAGGGCTAAAAACCATTCTGTTTGACAGGATGTATATTTAATCTCTGTCACCTCCCTTCTGAAAGAATGATCTTCTACAGATCTGATCTCGAAATTTTTGGCTGAAGTACTCCTGGTGTCTTGAATAAAAATAAAATAAATTACTGAAAGGCCGGTCACATAAATGCTACGGTGGTTTTGAACTGTTGTCTGGTGGAAATATTTTCAGGGGAAAGGTGCATAAATAAGACAGTATGGGTGCCCTGTACCTGATAAAGAAAAACATTCTGCTGAAGAAAACCCCGATATTACCTTTTTCCTGCACTCAGGATCCTTTGATCGATCCTCGGGATCTGTGATCTGCTGCTCTTCCTTTGAAAACACTGATTTAAGGCTCTAGATCTTAGTTAGCATGCCTTAACCTTCCTTTTGCTCTACTGAATGAATCTACCATTTTCATTTTGCTCATGATAGGGTAGCTCGGGCTTTTAATAGCACTGAAAGGTTTTCCACAGAGTTTTGAATCCTATTCTTTAAAGCAAATCCTGTCAGACGCTTCCTTTGACTTTCTCGTGGTAGTACCAGCTCTTGGATTTAATACTGTCTGGATAGCTTTGCCATGTAGAATCATGGTGGTCTTCTACCTTTGGAAACCCTGCAAAACAAAAAACCTGTGAGGAAAACCATGGATGCGAATGATGGAGGAGGCGGGGACACACTGTGGACGCGGAAACAAGCCATGCAGATGGAGAACTGGAGAGAAAACGTGAAGGAATGTTGAAACAAGCTCTGATGGGGGGGATTTGGTGGAACACAGAGCGACCATACATGAAGAATGAATGATAATCATTAAAATACATGAAAAGAGTCAATTATACGTAATGGGCAGGGAGGGAGTATGGAGTGTGCACGTGTTGCTGACGTGGTGAGACGGGGTGACGACGAATGGTCAACAGAAGAAAAACGAACTTGGGCTGTCCATCGGGGTGGAGATCGATGGTTGAGAATGGCAGACGGTGGGCCAACGGGTACGATGATCAGGCGTTAAGTAGTGCGCAGGTTCGATGAATGAGTGTCGTTGGATGAGGGCTCCAAGATCAGACGACTGAGGTGAATTCCGCTGCCCGGCCACCAACCGATCATTAATGCGCGAAATGAGAGCGGTTTTGAGGATGTACAGTGGACACGCGGTAGGTAATGTATGGAATCACTGGGTGATGGAGGAAAACCGCCATCCGTAGATGAGCGGTGCAGAATTTATTGGCGGGTTTTCTGAAATTGCACAGGCTGGGGGGTCCACATGTAAAGTCACGCGCCGCACCGTTGGATCTGATCTTTAGCAGACAGTTGAGATCTGTTGATTTAAATTTATGCGCCAAAACCATATATATGCTCATTTTCAAAGGTTTCGAATGATTTTTCGCGCGGAGACAGATTTGGAGGGGCTAAGCGCCTGGTAGATTCGGTGTTGGTCACGGCGCCGGGTCTTATGGGAAAAGGTGCGGAGGCTAATGGGGAAGGGGGCTAAGGCCTCATATGTGAATTGTATGGACTTTTACTCATTTTCAATGCAATTTGGGGCCAGCCAGGGGTAACGATAGAGCAATGTGGGTAGGAAAGGCCAAAATAGGGGCAGGGAAAGGGTTTCAAGGGGGTTTCAAGGCATTTAAGCATAAGGAAGGGGAGATTTTGACAAAGGGAAAATAGAGGTTGAGATGGGGAAGTTTGTAGGATGTAGGGGTAAAAAGGCCCCTTTTGAGGGATAGATCAACAGAGAGGATGTATATTGGGCCTAGCACAGAGAGACTCCAAGGGGGATGAATTTTCAGGGGAAAGGCATTCCTTGGAGGCTCCAAAACAACCTAGCCCCCAGCTTGCTTGTCAAGAATTCCGTAGGGGGGCTAACAGTGGCTCCACATGGGGATGGCTGCTCCTTGGAGGAGTCAAGAAACCAGAGATGATATTTGGAGTAGGCTTGATGCCTGCTGTCATAAGCCATCTTTCTTCTTCAATTTTAGCTACCACAGTATGATAGAAACATCAGCAAAAATATCTCCCAACCAATATACCTAACCAAATGTAGTCCTAACTGTTCCCTTTGGGTGCATTTGAGCTTGCAGACCCTTTACATTTTATTTCCCAAACAAAAACAAACCTACTCTAAATCTACCCTTATTTCACCATGAGGCCAGATTAGACTGTTGGCCACATCTATTTCTCTATCTAATCTACTACCTGTTGGGATTAAACTGTCCAATAGGTTTCTTCACCTACATTCTAAGACAGGAAATCGAAAACAGCCAAGCCAGGATTAAGCTGTCTGACTTGCTATGAATGGAAAGTGCCGAAAATTGAAACAAAACTTTGAAGGCTTGAAGTCTGCAACTTTGAAACATCCTTCTTTCTTTCTTGTGACTCCGGTTTTGAGCATATTTGAGTCACCTCTTTTCTTTGCTTCAGCTCTGGTTTTGGGCATATTAGAGCTGGTTCTTCTTTTGCTGCTGATCCAGATTTTGAGCTTATTAGGACCAGCTATTCTGCTTCCTTTGGATCGGATTTTGATTAGGTTTGAGCCATGCTTTTTACTTCAGAGGTTCATATTTTGAGCATGTCTGAACCTCTCTTTTCATTCTATTTTTTGGAACATTTTCTCTATTTTCCTGAAAGTAAAACTGCAATGGTATGTACAATGGAAATGAAACTGGAAATGAAAAATTAGCAGAAATAGTGTTTGAGAATCCTGCCATTGAAAGGACCCCCAAACAACTCTGTACCATCAAGTTCTTTTAAGAAAAATGCATTAGGACCCACAGTCGCCTGGATGACAAATGGACCTTGCCACAAGCTGTCAAATTTTCCATGTTTGCCCTTGTCCTCTCTTCTCGAATCCCATCTCAGAACCTTATCTCCAACCTTGAAATCTGAAGCTTTGGTTCTTTTGTCGAACTATCTCTTTATGCCTTCCTGTACTCTGACAGCTCTGCTATAAACCTGCTCTCTTGTTTGCTGCAGATGTATAGTTTCATTGATTCTCCTTACCATACTGTTTTCTTCTAATTGGATCTCCTGGACAAGTTTGATCACTGGAACTCCAAGACTAGTAGGAAAAACTGCTTCTGTCCCATAAACCAGCTGAAAAGGTGACAGGCCAATAGATTTCTTTGTAGTTAGCCTGTCTACCCACAAGGCATGTATCAAATTTTTATGCCATGACCTTTTGTTCTCTTCTAGCGGCTTCTTAATGATTGTAACCAGGCTTTTATTTGATGATTCAACTAGGCCATTACCCTGAGGGTAATAGGCAGTTGAATTTCCAAGTGCTATTTTTTACCTGTGACAGAAATCAATCATTCTTTTGGATCCGAAAGCAGCAGCATTGTCAGTGATTATTTTCCTTGGACAACCAAAACGAGATAGGATGAAGTCTTCTAGGAACCTAATGATGACAGAGTCTGTGGCATTCCTAGTGGGTATAGCTTCTATCCATTTGGTGAAGTAATCTGTAGTAGTTAGGATCCATTTATGTTGTCCAGAGGAGGCAGGATGAATTTCTCCTATAAAGTCTAGGCCCCATTGCATGAAAGGGCCTTCTATGGTGATCAGTTGCAGAGGGAGGGGAAGGAGCTTTATTTTTCCCTCAAAGATTTGGCATTTATGGTAGGCAAGAATCATTTTATGGACATCACTAAAGAGTGCAGGCCAATAGTAACCAACCCTGAGTATCTTATTTGCAGTGTCTTTCCAACTCAGGTGGCCTCCACACTTCCCAGCATGGAATTCTTGTTTGACTCTTTTAGCTTCAGTTTCAGACAAACATTTCAGCAAAAGGCCATTTGGATTTTTCCAATATAGACTTTCATTCATAATCCAGTAATTTCGAGCTTTGAGTTTTATGAATCTGGCCTTTGTTTTGGACAGTTTTGGAGGGGCATTGAGGTTAGTGAGCACGTAATGGATATCAGTATACCAAGGAGAGTTCTGAAATTGCTCCTCGACAGTTGGATGGGGCAATCCTTCCTGCTCATCTAAGGCATTTATCATGTTAATGTCAAGGGCCTGTAGATTAGATTCAGCCATTAATTGGGCCAGGCCTTGACCTTTGATTAGTTTGGTGGGTTTTATTTCAATGTCATATTCTAAAATTGTAGCAATCCATTTTCCCCTTTTCCCATTTGGGTCTTGGGACAAGATATCTTTGACCACTATATTTGGCACGAAAGAAATGGTGTGAGAATGCAGAATGTACACCCTGAAGTCTTAAAAGGCCTTGATCAGGGCATAGGCCTATTTTTCCATGATGTTGTACTTTAAGGGTGCATCTCTTAAGGCTTTGCTGAAGAAAGCTATAGGCTGTTCATTACCTTCTGAATTTTTCTGCAGCTATTGTGTGTTGGGAAGCAAATGAAAAGATCAGAAAATATTTTGATAAGTCAGGGTTGATAAGGATAGGGGCCTGAGTGAGTGCAAGTTTTACTGACTCAAAATATTTCTTGGCTTCAACGGTCCACTTAATTCCTGCATCTTTCTTTAGCATTTCAATCATTTTCCTAAGATGTTCAGCAAGATTGGGGATAAATCTTCTAAGGAAATTGATCTTCCCTATGAAGGAATGCAATTCCTTGATGTTTCTTGGATGTAAAATTTGAAGTATTCCCTCAACTCGCTGTGGGTCTATCCTGATCCCTTTCTCATATATAATGTGGCAAAGAAGTTTACCTTCTTGAAACCCAAAAACAGTCTTCTTAGGATTTAGGGACAAATCGTACCTTCTACATTTTTCAAAAACTTTTCTCAGATGTTTCAGGTGTTCTTCTTCAGTTTTAGAAAATACAGTCAAGTCATCCAAGTAGATAACTATGAATTGTCCTATCTCCTCTGAGAAAGCTATGTCCATTTCTCTCTGGAAGGTAGCTCCAGCATTCATCAATCCAAAGGGAATTTTCACATACATGAAGGTGCCCCATGGAGTGGTAAAAGCTGTATTGAGTTGATCTTCTGGGAGTACCAGAACTTGGTTGTATCCTGAAAAACCATCAAGAAGGGAGATTCTCTTAAAGGCCACTACCTTTTGTAGGATATGTTCCATTCTAGGAAAAGGGTAGTTGTCTTTCAGGGAGGCTCTGTTGAGGTTTCTGAAGTCTATGCATAGTCTGATATCCCCTGTTTTCTTCCTTACATCCACTAAGTTTGACACCCAATCAGAAAACTTCACAGGAAAAATTCTGCCTGCGTCATACATTTTCTTAATCTCTTTTTCTACTGCAAGCAATTTTTTTGGGTTTATTCTTCGAAGTTTTTGTCTGAAAGGCTTCTGATTTTCTTTCAAGGGTATTTTGTGTTGAATGATATTGGTGTCATAGGCCTTTAATTCTTCATAAATCCATGCAAACACATCAATGAATTCCCTAAAAAGGTCAATGTATTTTTTCTTCATGTTTTCAGGTATAGACTTAGCCAGTTTTATCATTTTGGGTCTGTCTTTAGTGCCTATGTTGCATTCTTTTGTGTCTGATTCTACATGTTCTATGGTGGGCTTCTTTGCTACATCATCGAAATCAAAGAGGTCCTCTAAGGGTGCCAGGCCTCTGGGTACATTCTTGTCTTTGGCCTGCAGCACTTCGACCTCTTCGTCTTCAGCGTTTTCACTATTTTCGTCAAAATTTCCAGTTTTCTCGGAAAAAGAATTCATTTCTATGTTACAGGGTGTTTCTTGCTCATCTGGGGGATCCTCGCTTGGGCAGCTATCATCAGAAATCGAGTCTAAATCAGAAAATTCAAACTCATTCCTGCCCACCAGGAAATCTTTGATCTGTTTGTCTCCTTCAAAGACCTGCCAATATTTTTCATTGTCTGGAACTGCAGGCCTGAATTTGGTCTGAATGATAATTTGTTGGTCAACTGGGGCCTTAGGATATGATCTAGCTAGACAAGCTAATCCATTTGCAACTGCGTTTTCCCCCCTAGGAATGAATACTAACTCATATTCAACAAACGTTTTCAGCAAATCTAGAGTATCATTCCTGTACGCCCTAAGCCTGGGGTGTTTTGCTGAATACTCACCATTCACCTGTTTGATAACTAACTCTGAGTCTCCTTGTACATCTACCCTATAGGCTCCTAATTTTTTCAACAGATTTAAGCCCAAGATCAGAGCCTCATATTCTGCAATGTTATTCGTGAATTTGAAATGCAAATTGACAGCGTGGCTCTCTGTGTGATCATTTTTAGTGTTACGCAGCCACACTCCTGCTCCAGCACTCTGCCTAGTACAGGACCCATCAAATTTCATTTCCCACAGGGGTTCGTTGTTTACTTCATCTTCATCTCCTCCTCTACAGCTGGATTCGCCATTATGCTGAGTTGTGAGGTTTTTGTTAGGAGGGGGGTAATTTTGTGGTTCATTATGGACATGGAGATCAGGGAGGTGGCTAGCTTGCTATTTTTGTTCTATTTCTATTTCATTCAAAGTTATATTTTCAGCAGTTTTCCCATGGTCTTCTTCTTCGTATTCTTCCAGAGTAGCCATTATGTTGAAATCCATGGGCCGTATGTTTGTATTTCCATTATCTGATCTTGGCTCTTCTGAGGATTGGTTATTGTAGATAATGAAAGAGTCTAGATTTGTATGTACAGAGTATAATGGTGATTTTTTAGGTTTCTCGGGGCTATTGACTAAAAATTTCATTTGAGACTCTCTATACAGTCTTCTAAGTTGGAAAAATATAGGGATAGTGGCATATGAGCCATCCATCTGCGTTGTTCCCTGCAGTTTGGCTCCCCATGATCTAGATAGCAGCATGCCATACTTTGGTGGCACATCTTCCACCACAACATCCATGATCATACATTTAGCAGGAATCTGGGTTAAACTCACACATAAGTCTTTGATGAGGCCTAGGCATTTTACTCTGCTAGAGTCAAATGAATATAAGTCTTTGTAGGGTCTAGTGATTTCTAAGCCCAGCCTCTCCATCACTACCTTGGGCATTAAGTTGTGAGACGCTCCAGAATCATGCATTGCATTGTGCAAGATCTTGTCATGAATGTTTAGACTGATATAAAAAGGCGGAACTACCCCTTCCTGAAACTTTCCCTTAATCTTTGGACCAAACAGGAAGGCGGGTTGATCATCACTCAGATTTATAGTGTCACTATTTACACTCAGATTTAATGCTTTCAAAATCTGGCCTTTATATATATCTTGAGTGGCCAGCTCAGATAATGGTACAGAGATTTTGATTTTTGCAATCTCACTCTCTAGATTGAAAGTTGACTGGACCTTTGTAATGTTCAATTCTGTTTTATTTGCTACTGCTTTAGTAGCTGTATCGGTTTGTGATTTCTCACTATGTACAAGGTTAGGGATCGTTTTATTAGGATCACTAACTACGGTGCTAGTGCTACTAGTTGGTTGGCCTTGTTTTCCAGAATCCTGGTTGTCCTTCTCCTTATGTTTACCAGAACTTTCAGTTGTTGTTTTGTTGTCCGCAACAGATGATTTAGAGGATTTATCAGGTATTTTCTTGATGGTTACCTTAGGAGTCTTTGTTTTGGAAGTATCTTGGCTCTTATTTCTCCTAAGTTCATATAGTTCCTTGACCTGCATCATGGCATTTTCAAATCCTAATCTGTAATCCTCAGTTTCTAACCATTCCTCCTCCCAGTATGAGGGTGAGGGCTGACCTTCCTCTGAATCATAGTTAAGGACTGAGTCCTCTTCTTCAAACATATTTATGTTATTCCCTTCAGCCTCTTTAATGATTCCCTCATCTTCATCTAAAAATTTTTCTTGAAATGGGGGAATGATTTTTTGATCTGACTCTCTTCGTCTGTTGGGGGCGGCATTGTTTCTTCTAATGTTTTTGTTCTGGTTTTGGTTTTGGTTTTGGTTACTAACTGTGACAACCATTTTCTCCATAATTTGTTGTAGCTTATCAACATTTTTAGATAATCTATCATAGTTTGGATTAGAGGTGGAAGCTACGTTGTCATCCCTATATGTTACCCTTTTTTCAGCTTTTAGTCTTACCCTTTTTTCCATTAAGTTTGCTTCTATGGTTATGGCTCCTTTTTGCATGTCTTCCAGGGTGGTGTACTCTTTATCCCTAAGCTCATAGGCCATGTTGGCATCAAATCCCTCAGGGTATTTAGCTAGGGCCATACCTTGAGGAGGCTTCATGTGTGGAGGGAGAGCATTATAAATTCTGTTGAATCTAGTGGTGTAATCATGAACACTCTCTCCTACATTCCTCTTAAGCGACATGTATTCTGCCAGGAGATGGCGAGGTTTTTCTCTAACCTCCCACTTGTTTATGAAGGCCTGGTATAATGTAGGGAGATCTTGAATACTGCCAGGAGGTAAACCTTTAAACCATTTCTTCACCTCACCTCCTAAGATTTGGGAAAAGATCCTCATTTTGATTGTTTCATCATCAATTTCCATGTAATCAAAAGAATCCTCCATTTTATCTACATGTTGTTGAGCTGTTATGGACTCTTTAGCAGTGAAGTGTGGGATTTTAGACTGATAATCATTGGGCAAGGGTAACAAGGGTTGAGGTAAAAGTAAAGGTGCATACCAGGCTGCCATAATGATGTTCTGATGGGGTATAGGGTTAGCTTGAGTAGCTGTTATTTGGATGAAAGGGATGTTTGGACCAGCAAAAGTCTGTTGAGCAGATTTAGGGTGAGAGAGCCCCAAGTTTTGAAGGAAGTGAAAATCAGGTGGTGTGGAAGGAGGGGTTTCACTGTCCCTAGTGTTTTGACCAATATTAGATGGTGTATTGTAAACTTCGAGGTCTTGCTGGTCTAGATGATTGAATGACCTAGTTCTCGATAGTCTATTAGGTATGTCTAGGTCAGGGAGGATATGTGCTAGAGCTGTTAGGTTTTCTGGTGTAGAATTAGCTCTATGAATGTTGCTGGAAATAGTTGATCTCCTAGGTGTAGGGGCTCCTTTGAGGATACTCTCTAGATTTTCAACTATTTCCAGTGGGTCAGGGTTGGGATAAGCTCTTGTGTGAATAGTTTTGAAAGCCAGAATGTTGTTTCCTAGCCAAGAAACTTAACCCTATTTGTTATTTCTACTGTGATTAATGTTGTCTCAGGGACTGGCCTCCCAGTGGAGTCTTCATTATGTTTCGGGTCTGGTCTCCCATTGGAGTCTGATGCGAAACTAAGATGATCAGTAGGCCTACTGATCACCAGTGGAGTCTTTTAACGTTTAGGAGCTATGGAGTCGCCAGGTGGAAAGGTTTAAGGTATTTCAGGGGATACACTATCCACCACAGTGCTGATGAAATATCCCTTTTCAAGGATATCCCACTAAAAAAAACAAACTCTAAGCAGAGATTGACTAGGAGGGCATTTACTAGATATGTCACCTCAAAGAAGAGGATGAGATCCGGAGGCTACCTGGCCCTTTCCAGGATCTGTCTAAGAGTATGGGGTAAAACACAAAATAGGTAAGTGGAATGGGAAGGATAAGTGTTTTACTACCAACCTAACCAGAGATTCTAGGTTTTCTGAGGTTTGGAGATGTATCAAGATGAAAGTACTCAGAAAATCCCCAGCGGAGTCGCCATTATGTTGGGGTTCCCATGTTTTGGCCAGATTGGCAAGACCAAAAGATGAGACAACATCAGAACCACTTTGGGACCTTAGGATCTAGCCCTCCTCGGTCCAGAGAGGGATCTCTCTATACAAGTCAAAGGATATGTCTTTGAAGCTCTAAGTTATGATTTTAGGCTAGTTATAGGCTCAGGGTTGTTGGTTTGATTGTTGAGTTTGGTTGTAGGGAATCAGGAAAAGAAGGACCAATATAAGACAAGGATGAGCAAAGAGGAAGCTTAGGCAGAGATAGATAACTCAGAGAACATCAAAGCCATTGGGCTATGGAGTCAAGAAAGGATTTATTTGTAATCAATGTGCAAGATTTCAATTGGGCTAGTCATCTAGAGCATTTGGATCATAAAGGATGATTGGTGGGATGGGACATTAAGGATTGAAAATGAGTGAAGGGGAACTATCCAACTCTATCTATAGATCAGGCCAGAGGTCTAACTCCAGGCCTTCTTGGACAGAATTAGAGGTAAAACAAGGGATCTTGGAAAGGTTTAATTGGGATGGAAAGCTCCTAGAGAGACAGAGATCAGGTTCTAGACCTCCAGGATTCTCAACATATTCAACTAAATCCTAACAAGAACATCTAAATACATATTTCATTAATTCATACATTAGAGAGCAGGCAATAACATCCACTACACTGGTTAAATCGATTGAAATCAGTATTCAGATACACATATAAGCATAAAACATAAAGGGCTGAGAGAGCAGCAGCATAAGGTACCTATCAAGGGTAAATCTTATGCCAAACTTCTAATGCGAGCCTGAAGAAACATGATGAAATGAAAGCAAGTCAATCAAAAATACAGAGAAAGGAAAACATCACCAGCTGCTTTAGATCAGGATCCAAAGAAACATGCTTGTCATATTAAAAACAACACCAATCAGGTACATCATAGCCCACAACTTGAACATTTAGTCTGATTACATCTAATCTCAGTCTATCTTACAATATACACAGAGAACTTTTCTTAAGAGGAAAAAACTTGTGTTCCACTGATATCTCATCAACAACCATTACAATGTTTCCTTCTGTGCTTTATAGCAAAGGGTGAGCCTAAGATCAACTGAGGGATTAGGTGGATCATTGAATATAACATTAAATACAACCATGAATATAGGGCTGAAACCCATTCTGTTTGACAGGCTGTATATTTAATCTTTGTCACCTCCCTTGTGAAAGAATGATCTTCTCCAGATCTGATCTCAACATTTTTGGCTGAAGTACTCCTGGTTTCTTGAATAAAAATAAAATAAACTACTGAAAGGCCTATCACATAAATGCTACGGTGGTTTTGAACTGTTGTCTGGTGGAAATATTTTCAGGGACAAGGTGCGTAAATAAGACAGTATAGGTGCCCTATACTTGATAAAGAAAAACATTCTGCTGAAGAAAACCCCGATATTACCTTTTGCCTGCACTCAGGATCCTTTGATCGATCCTCGGGATCTGTGATCTGCTGCTCTTCCTTTGAAAACACTGATTTAAGGCTCTGGATCTTAGTTAGCATGCCTTAACCTTCCTTTTTCTCTGCTGAATGACTCTACCATTTTCATTTTGCTTCTGATAGGGTAGCTCGGGCTTTTAATAGCGCTGAAAGGTTTTCCACAGAGTTTTGAATCCTGTTCTTTAAAGAAAATCCTGTCAGCCGCTTCCTTTGACTTTCTCATGGTAGTACCAGCTCTTGGATTTAATACTGTCTGGATAGATTTTCCATGTAGAATAATGGTGGTCTTCCACCTTTGGAAACCCTACAAAACAACAAACCTGTGAGGAAAACCATGGATGCAAATGATGGAGGAGGCGGGGACACACTGTGGACACGGAAACAAGCCATGCAGATGGGGAACTAGGGAGAAAACGTGACGGAATGTTGAAACAAGCTTTGATGGGGGGGAGTTGGCGGAACACAAAGAGACCATACGTGAAGAATGAATGATAATCGTTAAAAGACACGAAAAGAGTAAATTATATGTAATGGGCAGGGAGGGAGTATGGAGTGTGCGCGTGGAGCTGACGTGGCGAGGCGGGGTGACGAGGAACGGTCAACGGAAGACAAACGAACTTGGGCCGTCCATAAGGGTGGAGATCGATGGTTGAGAATGGCAGACGGTGGGCCAATGGATATGATGATCGGGCGTTAAGTAGTGCGCAGGTTCGATGAATGAGCGCCATTGGATGAGGGCTCCAAGATCGGACGGCCGAGGTGAATTCTGCTGCCCGGCCACCAACCGATCATTAATGCGGGAAATGAGAGTGTTTTTGAGGACGTATAGTGGACACGTGGTAGGTAATGTATGGAAACACTGGGTGATGGAGGAAAACCGATGTCCGCAGATGAGCGGTGTGGAATTTACCGGTGGGTTTTCTGAAACTGCGCAGGCTGGGGGGTCCACTTGTAAATTCATGCGCCGCACCGTTGGATCTGATCTTTAGCGGACGGTTGAGATCCGTCGATTTAAATTTACCCGCCAAAACCATATATATGATCATTTTCAAAGGTTTCGAATGATTTTTCGCGCGGAGACAGATTTGGAGGGGCTAAGTGTCTGGCATATTCGGTGTTGGTCACGGCATCGGGTCTTATGGGAAAAGGTGCGGAGGCTAATGGGGAAGGGGGCTAAGGCCTCATATGTGAATTGTATGGACTTTTACTCATTTTCAATTCAATTTGGGGCCATCCAGGGGTAACGATAGAGCAATGTGGGGTAGGAAAGGCCAAAATAGGGGGCGGGGAAAGGAATTCTTGGGGTTTCGAGAATTTGAGGGTAAGGAAGGGGAAAACTTGGGGGAAGAAAAAGGAGAATTGTGGTATTTGCAGGGGATATGAGGGTAAAATATGCCTTTTGAGGAATAGATCGGCGAGAGAGGGTGTTTATTAGGCCTAAGAAGAGACTCCAAAGGAGGAATGGGTTTTCGGGGGGAAAGGCATTCCTTGAACAATTGTGACTTGCTTGTCGAGAATTCCATAGGGGATGCAGGGGCTAACTTAGCAAGAATGGTCAAATCTTTGAAATGCGGGTTTGAATGTTTCTCTTCCTCTTGCTGAACTCTTTCCTCGATTCCTCTGACTTTTCTTTCTCTGTATCTTTTCTTCTGCTTTTAAGGCTACTTGGTAAGCATCTTCAATTATCTTCAGATTTAATAGACTGATCTCATCCTGGATATCATAACTCAAGCCATTTATATACTTGGCTACTTTGTCAACATCATCCTCTACATTACCAGCTCTAATATTCATTTTATAAAACTCCTCTGTATATTCTTTCACTGTCATTTATTTTTGTTTGAAATTATGCAATTGCTTAAAAATATTTAATTGATAATCCTTGGGTAGGAACTTACTTTTTAATTTTCTTACCATTTTGTCCCATTGCTTGATTTTGGGCTTTCCTTTTATCTGTCTCGATACTTGTAACTCCTCCCACCACATAGCTGCATGACCCTTTAGTCTGGTAGCTGTAAACATCACTTTCCTTTTGTCTTCAACTTCTTCAAATTCAAAGTACTTGTCTAATGAACTGATCCAATCCATTAACTCCTCCATATTGAGATTTCCCTCATACAAAGGTACATCCACCTTTGGTCTTCAAATTTCCTTAATTAACACTTTTAGCATTTTAGCTACATCATCTTCTGCTTCTTCTTTGTCCTGAGAAGTTTCCGCTGCTGCACTGACATCTCCTTCTTCAGGTACTATCCTCTGAGCAACCTCTACTGTCTCCATTCTTGTACGAAGATGTCAAATTTCATTCAGCAGAATTGCATTAGCTTCCGGTCTTCCACGACCTATGCCATCTCCTCTCTTGGGTGGCATATTTTTTCCAACTTTCAAGAACAGACTCAAGTCTGATCTGATACCAAATAATGCAGACTAGCTGCAGAAATATTAGAGTATGCACAGAAACTCTACCCAAATATTTTGACTTGCAACGGATTTTTTTTAACTTTGAAGCTTGTTAACCATACATACATATGGTGCGATAAAAAACAAAGCTTAAACAACGCATATAACCCAAAACAATTCATATGTGTGGAATTCCTTACCAGAGGGTCTCACGATGCCTGATCTATTACCGAGGACTGCAAATCACAGATTTTGCAATTAACTTTAACCCTTAAACTTTTATCCGTGAGAAGTGAGAAAATGTTCTGAGTCAACACGTGTCTTCCTCCTTTTCGCATCGCAAATAAATTTGTTTACTTTGTGATGTCTTAACGCCTATCTTCTAAGTCTTGCGAATTGCGAAATTTCTCCCCGACGCTACGATCTCCACCGTCGGTTTAGTCCCGAATCCAATGATCCTTGTTGTCTCTCCACTCCTCATTTCACATCACTGATTAAAAAATTTGACTTACAACCCTTTCACATTAAAACCGATTTTGTCCGATGTGCGATGGCTTCCAACTTACGATGAGATCTCTCCCATTGATCGGGTTCAAATCTACGACCCTCGTCACGCCTACAATCTGATTGTCTTTTTGTTGTATAACTTAAAGTGTATTTGATTCAACAGAGTTTAAAAAAATAGTTTGAACAAAGAGCTTGATCCATCAAAAACACTTGAAAATTAATAATAAAGGAATTTACAAATCCAAGCCCTTGCTCGACTGGTTATTACAATTTTTTATGCTCTTTCTGCTCTCACCTCTCACACACCTATTTCACACTGTATCTTTTTTTCTCACACTCTGCCCTTTTTTTTCACACCTATCTCTCTCTCTCTCTTACACACACACACACATATCTGAAGCGGTCCTTCTCGCCTAAAATAGATTTATGTTTGAACCACTCCTAACAAACAAATGCTACCGTATTTCTAAGCTCTTATCCTACTTGGCTCAATCTCCTCGCAGGGAGAAACCAATTTCTATTTTATTTCCTTATTAAATTAGAAAACCCAAACAAACTAACTTCTCTCATTTAAAACTAAGTAAAATACTAATGGCTGATTTTTATCCACCTCATCTTAGCCACAACATGTGAACATACAATCACATTGTTGGGTAAGTTTGGATGCTCTTGCATCACGAGGTCAACCATGCATATTATGCTTTGACAAGGGAATTAGTCAGCCCGCCAATCCTCCTCTTTCCTTCCATCATCATCCCTAGTGTCAGTCTATTAGTCACTTCACTATGATTCCTCATGCCTTTGTTGAGGATTCCTCATTTACTCAACTCTGGCGAGCCCTCTTCTGTCAACTTTAGCACATTCATTAGAAAAGTGTGGTATATAGGGTAGTGTACCTTGGTTCCAAGTTTCATCATTGTTTGGTGCCCCATATCAAGAAAAGGGAATTATTATTTTCCTTTGAGTTGGTTTTTTCTCACTTGCTCGAATCCAACTCATTTTCACACGATTGAGAACTGCACACTTCATGGTTTGGTGATCTAGTAGATTGTACCAGATTTTCAGGTGCATGTGAGATATTCTAGAGGGGGTGGCCCTTCAGGTAGCTCTCCACATGCCTAGATTTCCGAGATCATGCTCCAACCTCAGATGTAGTTCCACATATTTGATGGGTTCAGTTCAACCGCTTGCAACACCCACAACACACATGTATCATTTACATGATCCATTCAAATCTTCAGAGCCCTTTTCTATTCAACAAGGCTTATTTGGTTGTGATTCTCCCTCACCATGTCAGTTTTAGGGGAATTGTGTATCATGTACTTAAATATTATTGTATTCATTCCTGACTTGTATTTTTCCAGGCGAATTATATATATAAGATTCATTGTATTATTTTCTGGCCCATTGATGTGATCATATCATGTATCATGTAATTTGTATCTCAATCCCACATTGCTGGGCTCACCATTATTATTTGTACTCAGTTATCTCGCCGGGTATGGGTATGCCTCCCAAACCTCATTTGAGATCATGTACTCCAAAATAAAAGGGTACTTATATCAGTTTAGTATGTCTCACCCCCTCCATTTTTGTCCTTCCTTGCATTGCTTCAATTATCTCTCTATCTCTCTATGACTCCTTTTTGGTGTCTCATGGAAGTGTAACCTACAACATATTTTGGTCATAATATTTGCTCCTAACACTCATATGTTGGGGGGTAATCTGTTATCATCAAAAAATGATCACCTAGCCATTTCTAACTAGGTGGATTGAATACATCATGTAGGATTAATTTTACCATAGGAAAATCACTTTCACCATGGGAAATAATTTAGTAAACAATTTTTATTAAATTATTTCTGATTAAAATTAAAAAAAAAAACCCATGAGAGTAGTTGCATAAATCATTATTGATTTATATTTCTCTAGGAATAATTATTAAATCACTATTTGATAATAATTCCTTATCACATTTGACTAAATCACCTAGGAATACTTAAATAAATCACTATTTATTTATTATTTCTTAATTCTATTTTTGGAATAATTGTTAAATCACCATTTAATAATTATTTCATTTTCACACATTTCCTAATCCTCGTGGAATAATTAATAAATCATTTTATTTGTTAATTATTTCTAAATAAGATATTTGACCATTTTGAATATCTATTCCCTCTCCACTATGTTTCTCCTTAATTATGTTTTCCCTCATAGAACATTTGGGAATACACAATTTATTACTTTTGAATAGCAAACCTCCTTGGATAAGATAATCCAACCACTGACTTCTATTATGAACTGCTAGGTTTTGCACAGCTGCATAAATTTCCTTAAATTCTGCATCTTCTTTATACATGTCAACCATTTCTTCAAATCCTACAACACCAAATTGTGATTCTTGCATGATTAAATTCACTTTGCTCAAAGCATCAACAAATTTGTTCAACTTACTACTTGTATGCTTAATCACAAAAGTAAAACTTTGTAAAAATTCTACCCATTTGGCATGTTTTTGGTTCAGTTTTGGTTAGTTATTTATAAACTGTAACGCATGGTTATCAGAATATAATACAAAATATTTTGGTAACAAATAATGTCTCCATTTTTTCAAGGCTTGCACAACAACGTAAAAATATTTGTCATAAGATGAGTATTTATTCTTAGCTTCATTCAATTTCTCATTGAATTATGCTATTGGTCTCTTTTCTTGACTTAAAACTGCTCCAATTGCAACTCCACTAGCATTAGTTTCAACTTGGAAAACTTTTTCAAAATATGGCAAACATAAAACTGGTGTTTCTGTAATTTTCTTCTTTGGCAACTTAAAGTTTCAGTCTGCTGCTTCTCTCCACTTGAATGGCTGTTTAGTTTCCTTGATTGTTTCAATAATGGGTGCACAAATCTGACTAAAGCTTCTGATATTTTTTCTATAGAAACTTGCAAGACCGTGAAAGCTTCTTACCTCAAATATGTTTCTTGGAGTTGGCCAATTCAAAATTTCTTGGACTTTTCCCGTATCCATTTTCAAGCCTTCCTTAGAAACTAAAAATCCAAAATAGACTAGCTCTTCCTTCATAAAATTGCATTTCTTCAAATTTATTAGTAGCTTCTCTTTCTGCAAAGTTTTTAGAATTGATTTAAGGTGCTCCAAATGCTCTTCTTTACTTCGATTGAAAATTAGAATATCATCAAGATAAAAAACTACAAACTTTCTTGCCTATTCCTTCAAGACTTTGTTCATTAATATCATGAATGTGCTAGGTGCATTAGTGAGCCCAAAAGGCATCACTAACCATTCATACAAACCATTTTTTGTTTTGAAGGAAGTCTTCCACTCATCCCCTTCTCTAATCATTATCTAATGATAACCACTCTTAAAATCTATCTTAGTAAAATATTTTGATCCACTCAAGCAATCCATTAAATCATCCATTTGTGTGGTAAAGGAAAACGATACATGATGGTGATTTTATTTATGGATCTGGAATCTGTGCACATGCGCCATTCACCTCCTTTCTTTGGACTGAGTACTTTTGGTACATCACTTGGACTAGGCTTTCTGTTATCAACCCCTTATCCATAAAATCTTGTAGTTGTCTTCAACCTTCTGCATTTTCTTGAGGATTTAACCTGTATGTTGCTTTATTCGACAAAATTTCTCCAGGTATTAGATCAATTTGATGACTAATACTCCTGATTGGTGGTAATGCATATGGAAACTCATCCACAATAATATCAGCAAAATCATTCAGCAGATTTCAGATTTATTCAGACAAATATTCTAAATTTGTGGAAGTTATAATTACCTTGGGTCTTCCTATAAAAACAAAATGCATCTCCTCATCCTTCTCGACTTCTTGTAACAATTATTTCCCACTCATCAACATAACATTGTTTCTAGGTGTTTCTTTGTGAGCTGCATCCTTCAATGGCAACAGTGTGTGTTTGTTTCCATCCTTCTCCAGAGTATACATGTTTTTTTTGCCATCATGTATGGCTTTCCGATCAAACTGCCAAGGTCTTCCCAACAATATGGGACATACATTCATTGACATTACATCACATAATATAACATACTTGTAAGAACCAATATGGATCTCTACCTTACATTGTTCTGTCACAATAATATGGTGTCGTTTTTGTAGCCATGATACCTTATAAGGAGTAGGGTGTACTGTTTTTACCAATCCCAATTTTTCCACCATCTCTATAGAAACAAGGTTATTAGTGCTTCCAATGTTAGTTACCACTTTGCAACATTTACCTTTGGACTTGCGTATAGTCCTGAATAGATTCTTCCTTTGAGCTGGCTCTTCTGCTTCTTTTTCTGCTTTAAGAAATACCCTTTTCAATAACAAGGATTCAGTTACTTCGGGTGGTTCCTCTTTACCTGCAATCTGAGGAATTTCTTCTTTTGTTTCAGAAACATTCACATTTCTATGGGTTGTTGACTTATTATGAGGACAATCCCATGACCCGTGTCCCCAATCATCACATGTAAAGCACCGAATATCTCTTCCTCGGCCTCTGCCTCTGGTTACAAACCTTCCTCGACCAAAGTCTCCTCTCTGTGGTGATTTGCTACTCGAACCTCCTGCTTCATTCTAGGAATGCTAAAATCTGGGTTTGAATGTTTCTCTTTCTCTTGCTGAACTCTTTCCTCGATTCCTCTGAATTTTCTTTCTCTGTATCTTTTCTTCTACTTTTAAGGCTACGTAGTAAGCATCTTCAATTGTCTTCAGATTTAATAGACTGATATCATCCTGGATATCATACCTCAAGCCATTTATATACCTGGCTACTTTCTCAACATCGTCCTCTAAATTACCAGCTCTGATATTTAGTTTATAAAACTCCTCTGTATATTATTTCACTGTCATTTTTTTGTTTCAAATTCTACAATTTCTTAAAAATATGTAATTGATAATCCTTGGGTAGGAACTTACTTTTTAATTTTCTTACCATTTTGTCCCATCGCTTGATTTTGGGCTTTCCTTTTCTCTGTCTGGATACTTGTAAATCCTCCCACCAGATAGCTGCATGACCCTTTAGCCTGGTAGCTGCAAACTTCACTTTCCTTTTGTCTTCAACTTCTTCAAATTCAAAGTACTTGTCTAATGAACTGATCTAATCCATTAACTCCTCCATATTGAGATGTCCCTCATACAAAGGTACATCCACCTTTTGTCTTCCAGTTTCCTTAATCAAAACTTTTAGCATTTTAGCTACGTCATCTTTTGCTTCTTCTTCTTCCTCAGAAGTTTCCTCTACTGCACTGACATCTCCTTCTTCAGGTGTTGTCCTCTGAGAAAACTCTACTATCTCCATTCTTTTACGAAAATGTCGAATTGCATTCAGCAGAATTGCATTAGCTTCCAGTCTTCCATGACCTATGCCAGATCCTCTCCTGGGTGGCATCTTTGCTCCAACTTTCAAGAATAGACTCAAGTCTGATATGATACCAAATAATGCAGACTAGATGCAGAAATATCAGAGTATGCGCGGAAACTCTACCCAAATATTTTGACTCGGAGCAGATTTGTTTTAAACTTTGAAGCTCTTTAACCATACATACACATGGTGTGATAAAAACAGAGCTTAAACAATGCATATAACCCAAAAAAATTCATATGTGCGCAATTCCTTACCAGAGGGTCTCACGATGCCTGATCAATCACTGACGACTACAAATCACAGAGTTTGCAATTAACTTTAACCCTTAAACTTTTATCCTTGAGAAGTTAGAAACTATGCTGGGTCAACACGTGTCTTCCTCCTTTTCGCATCGAAATAAATTTGTTTACTTTGCGATGTCTTAACGCCTATCTTCTAAGCCTTGCAAATTGCGAAGTTTCTCCTCGACACTATGATCTCCACTGTCAGTTTAGTCCCAAATCCAACGATCCTTGTTGTCTCTCCACTCCTCGTTTCGAATCACCATTTAAAAAATTTGACTTACGACTCTTTCACATTAAACTTGATTCTGTGCGATGTGCGATGGCTTCCAACTTGCGACGATATCTCTCCTATTGACCATGTTCAAATCTACGACCCTCGTCATGCCTACAATTTGATTGTCTTTTTGTTGTAAAACTTAAAGTGTATGTTATTCAACAGAGTTTAAACAAATAGTTTGAACAAAGAGCTCGATGCATCCAAAACACTTGAAAATTAATAATAAAGGAATTTACAAAGCCAAGCCCTTGCTCGGCTGGTTATTACAATTATTTATGCTCTTTCTGCTCTCACCTATCACACACATATTTCAAACTGTATCAATTTTTCTCGCACTCTGCCATTTTTTTCACACCTATCTCTCTCTCTCTCTCTCACACACACACACACACACACACACACACACACACACACACATATATATATATTTGAAGCGGCCCTTCTCGCCTAAAATAGATTTCTGTTTGAACCAGTCCTAACAAACAAATGCTACCCTATTTCTAAGCTCTTATCCTACTTGGCTCAATCTCCTCGCAGGGAGAAACCAATTTATATTTTATTTCCTTATTAAATTAGAAAACCCAAAAAAACTAACTTCTCTAATTTAAAACTAAGTATAATATTAATGGCCAATGTTTATCCACCTCATGTTAGCCATAACATGTGAACATATAATCACATTGTTGGCTAAGTCTGGATGCTCCGGCATCACCAGGTCAACCATGCATATTATGCTTTGACAAGGGAATTACTCAGCTAACCAATCCTACTCTTTCCTTCCATCATCATCCGTAGTGTCAGTTTATTAGTCACTTCACTATGATTCCTCATGCCTTTGTTGAGGATTCCTCATTTACTCAACTTTGGCGAGCCCTCTTCTATCGACTTTAGCACATTCATTCAAAAAGTGTGGTCTAGAGGGTGGTGTACCTTGGTTCCAACTTTCTTCATTGTTTGGTGCCCCATATCAAGCAAAGGGAATCGTTATTTCCATTTGAGTTGGTTTTTTCTCATGTGCTCGACTCCAACTCATTTTCACACAATTGAGAACCGCACACTTGATGGTCTGGTGATCTAGTAGATTGTACTAGATTTTCAGGTGGTGGTGGCCCTTAAGGTAGCCCTCTAGATGCCTAGATGTCTGATATCATGATGCAACCTTAGATTTAGTTCCACATATTTGATGGGTTTGGTTCAACTGCTTACAACACCCACAACAAACATGTATCATTTACATGATCCATTCAAATCTTCAGAGAACTTTCCTATTCAACAAGGCTTATTTGGTTGTGATTCCCCCTCACCATGTCAGTTGTAGGGGAATTGTGTATCATGTACTTAAATATTATTGTATTCAGTCCCGACTTATATTTTTCTAGGCGCATTATATATATAAGATTCATTGTATTATTTTCTGGCCCATTGATGCGATCATATCATGTATCATGTAATTTGTAGCTCAATCCCACATTTCTGGGCTCACCATTATTCTTTGTACTCAGTTATCTCGTCGGGTATGGGTATGCCTCCCAAACCTCATTTGAGATCATGTACTCCAAAATAAAAGGGTACTTATATCATTTTAGTATGTCTAACCCCATCCATTTTTTTCCTTCCTTGCATTGCTTCAATTATCTCTCTCTCTCTCTCTCTATGACTCCTTTTTGGTGTCTCATGGAAGTGTAACCTACAACATATTTTGGTCATACGATTTGCTCCTAAAACTCATACGTTGGGGGGTAATCTGTTATCATCAAAAAATGATCACCTAGCCATTTTTAACTAGGTGGATCGAAATACATCATGTAGGATTAATTTTACCATAGGAAAATCACTTTCACCGTGGGAAATAATTTAGTAAACCATTTTTTATTAAATTATTTCTGATTAAAAAAAAAAAAAAAACCCATGAGAGTAATTGCATAAGTCATTATTGATTTATATTTCTCTAGGAATAATTATTAAATCACTATTTGATAATAATTCCTTATCACATTTGACTAAATCACCTAGGAATACTTAAATAAATCGCTATTTATTTATTATTTCTTAATTCTATTTTTGGAATAATTGTTAAATCACCATTTAATAATTATTTCATTTTCACACATTTCTTAATCCTCGTGGAATAATTAATAAATCATTTTATTTGTTAATTATTTCTAAATAAAGATATTTGACCATTTTGAATATCTTTTCCCTCTCCACTGTGTTTCTCCTTAATTATGTTTTCCCTCATAGAACATTTGGGAATACACAATTTATTACTTTTGAATAGAAAATTTCCTTGGATAAGATAATCCAACCACTGACTTCTATTATGAACTGCTGGGGTACCCTTGCACTATCAAGTATTTGATCGATATGACTCCCAAATAACTTCTACATAATGGGCTGATATACTGCTGCTCCATCCTGGAAAATGAAGAGATCAAGTGGTTGATTCAGGAATTGCTGAAAAAAGGGAACATCCAACCAAATTTCTCACCATGTGGGAGATTGATTGTACTTTTACAGAATAAGGATAAGACCCAATGACTTTGCATTGATTATTAGGCACTAAAAAAAACCACTGTCAGGAATAGGTGTCCAATCCCACAGATTGATGACCTTCTAGACCAACTCAAGGGGGCCAAGCATTTCAACAAGATCGGTATGAAGTATGGCTATCAAAGAGTTCCAATATATCCCATATATGTATGGAAGACCAACTTAAAAACAAAGGAATGCCTTTTTTAATGGTTAGTCATGCCCTTTGGGTTGACAAATTCCCCTGATACTTTTATCGGGTTGATGGATAACATCTTGCAGCCCTTCAACAACTTGTTTTTGGTTGTTTATCTAGACTACATCCTAATCTTCAACAAGAGTTGGGAAGAACACTTGCAACATATTTGACATGTCATTCAAACCACGCGACAAAAAAAACTAGGTGCTGAATTGGAGCATTTCACCTTTGGCATGAGCCAAGTCCAATATTTGGGTTACATCATAGATGAACAAGGTGTGCATGTGAATCTAGCTAAGATCCAAGTAATTAAGGATTGGCCAACCTTGACCACTCTAATAGAGCTTTATAGCTATTTGGGCCTTGCAAATTTTTATCAAAGTTTTGTATTAGGATTCTCCCATATCACTTTACCTTTGAGTCAAATTAGCAAGGAAAAAGCAAAAGAAAAGTTTTCCTGGTCCAATTCCCAACAAAAACCATTCTTTGAGTTGAAGCATCACCTCTACTTTGCACCTGTACTCACATTTCTAGACATGTATCAACCATTTGAAATTGATAAAAAAACATTCGACTATGCTATTGGTATAGTCCTCATCCAACATGGGCATCTGATGGCCTATCATAAGGAGACACTTTATAATAAAATTTATAAGTGCCCCACCTATGAAAAAGATATGTATTCTATCATGTAGAATTTCCAACAATGGAGACATTATAGTATGGGGAAGGAGACTAGTCATCCACACCAATCACTGACCTCTTTAGTTTATAAATATATAAGGGAAGTTATAAAATGACCATCATCACAAGTGGTCTACATATATGCAAAAATTCCACTTGAACATTAAATACAAAAATGGTATCACCAATCATGTTGCAGATTTCCTTAGTTGTCACCCAGTTGTAGCACTAACTACTATTCTAAACTCTTGTGGCCACATGACCTCTAGATGGATGCAATTATACAAAAATGATCCATAGTTTTCCACCACATGTCAGATGCTAGTGGATGGAAAGAAAGTTCCTGATTTCTACCAGTAGGATACATTATTATGCTACCTGGGCCACCTAAGTGTTCCTTCAAGTGAGCATTCCAAGCTGATTTGGGAGCACACTACAGTTGGGTTGTAGGACACTGGTGTAGAGAAAATTGTGGCCATAATACATAAGTACTTTTATTGGCCAAAACTTTGACATGATGTTGGAAAATATATAAGATCCTACACTGCTTGTGTCATTGCCAAGCCAACCATCGTCAAGTAAGGAATTTACCATCATTTTCCTACTCCTATCCAACCCTGGGAATCCATCTCCATAGACTATCTATTTGGCCTCCCTTCTATCAAGCATGGTAATGACTATGTATTTGTGGTCGCAGACATATTTTATAATATGGATATATTTGCGGCTTGCAAGAAGAGTATCATAGAATAGGAAATTGCCAAAATCTTCTTTGAAAGAGTGTGGGTACATTTTGGGATCCCACAAACCATTATATCAAATATAGATAGCAGGTTCCTGAGAAAATTTTGGTCGAGCCTCTGGACACTATTGGACAACAAGGTCACCAAGTCAATTGCATTCCATCCCCATACTGATGGCCAAATAGAGGTCGTCAATAGGATGATAGTGCACATACTCCACATGTACAACTCCAAGAATGCACGAACCTAGTGAGAGCCTTCCCTATGTGAAACACAACTATAGTATAGCTCTCCATAACTAGATTGGCCGCAGTCCCTTTCAAGTGGGTCTGGGATTTCAACCATTGTGTTCGATTGATGTTTCCATGTCTCATGGGGCTACATAGACAAAATCCACACATGTATAGTTTGAGGCTAATAAAGAAACCAAGTTTATTGAACACATCCAACATATCTACTATAAGGTTCATGAAATCTTGGATAATTCCAATGCTAGGTACAAGTAGCGACATGATCAACATCGGGTGCCACACATGTTTAAGGTGGGCGAAATTTTTTTGGCTTCATTTGTAGAAAAAATGCCTTATTAAAGCCCATTGGAAGCTTAAAACACTCTGATATGGGCCTTACACCATCACCAAGACTGTGGGAGACAATGATTTTGAGCTCAATATTCCTCCATTCCTTCACCTGCACCTAGTGTTTAATGTAGTTTGGCCATACTTTCCACCATTACTAGACACATCAGATATTGCAGAAAAGCTGACACCAACATAGATAAACCTATAATGGATGGAAAGTCAGTTTCCATTAAGTACAACTTTCATCAAGTAGGTTGCCATCATCTTTATCAAGTGGGTTGCCATCAAGGACAACACTCTGCATCATATTGCCAACAAAACCACGCTTTTCCTGTCCTCGAACTGTCACTCTTGCGACGACTATGTGTCGGAATAGCGATGATTTGGCTGTCGGAAATTGCGCCAAATTTTCTAGTGATACCACGAATGATTGGATCATGGCCTCACAGATCAAGAATACTCACCAAAAAAATATCCAACTATATCGAGTTGTAAAATTTTGCCAACTCTTGCACTAACGCAAGTGGCTCACCAAGGATCAAGTTCAACAGAAGTTTCCCCATCTCATGGAGGCACTCAACGCAATGGGGGCCATTGCTTCCTAATGTGGGGGGGGATTGATATAGGTGGATATTGGTGGCCACCCACCTATTCCACTTGGAATCCCACCATTGTTTCTTTTAGTTTCCTTAATTATAAAGAAATTTACTATTTCTCGTAGTTTTTCAGGTCCTGGACTTCTGGAGCTCTTTTGAGTCCCTAAACAATGTTTTTTTAGAAAATAGAAAAAAATGTATTAGGTAGTGGGGGTTTGCATTAAAAATTTATATTCCTTAGATATATATTTATAAAAAGGCATCGTACGTGTCAAGTGGAGATCGTATGCCAAAGTTACGAACTCGGGAAGTTGACATACCAATTTACCCCAACGGGGCACACATACCTTTGGCACTTCAACTCCTATGGTTAGGTTTTTGGATGTTTATGATTTTCCATTGTTTCTCAATAATAAATAGGCCTTTTATCCTCATTGTATGACATTTCAGAAGGCATGTAGCTGCCACATCTCTTCTCAGAGATAGGCTACCATCCCTTAAGCTAGTTTATTTCCATTATGCATGTAAACAATTTTTATTACTTCGTTATTAATGAATTGAAGTTTTCTTTCCCTATATATCCATGTTTCTATTTATATATGTATTTAATTTTTTTCCTTCATAAATCTAGATCAATTTTAAGGTTAGAAAACCTCCTCGTTTCCATGCAAAGCATGCATTAATTTGCAAAAAATAGTTTCCAAACTCATCCAAAGTAATTCTCACCCAATTCCTTTCCTATTACTTTTTACCATGTTGCCATCATCAACGCTATTAGTTGATATTTCTATTGTTGCAATATTCAGTAGGTTATTTAACTTAGCATGCCATCATCCATGTTATCATAAGCTATAATTTTTCATCCTCTATCTTATTTCATTAATACACACCACAATTGTTAGAAGCACAAATATAACAAAAATATTTTCAATCAAGTCCATTCTTTCCCATTTTCCAAATTATATTCCATGCAACTTGGAACCCATTAAATAGCCTTGTTTCATTACCCAATCATGGAAAATACAAACTTTGCTTCCATGCCATTCACACAAAAATTAGTTTTTTAGAGATTGATCACTTACTATGCTACAATGATGGTTTTCAACTAATGACTTGTCAAGCCACAAAATTTCATTATGCCTTACATATCTCAGCCATGTAATAAAGTTTAGGAAAACTTCCCTTTTCTACTATTTCCATGGATGTTACATTACCTCCTATTTTATTTCAAGTGGACATAATTGGGCCCATATTAGTTGTTTTATTATCTTCTTCAACCCTATGAATTCTGTTTATCTCATGCACATGGCTTAAACATGATTTTTCACTTATGCTTGGGTTCTAATTTACATCTCCTCTAGAGGTCATCTTCTTTCATTTCCCCACACTTAAAAACCACCTAAACCAAAACAAAAATACAAGAATAAATAAGAATCAAGGAAAAATAAAAAACTCACATAACAAACACAAAATAAGAACAAAACCACAATGGGCATGCTTAAAGTCAACAACCAAAACAACAAAAAAAATATGAATCCAATCAATAAAATACAAAACATATAAAAAATTTCATTAACCCACAACAACTCAATCCCAGAAGCTGTGGTGTTCAATGTGTCCTTAACCACCGTTACACACACACACACACACAAAATTAGATAGAGTCTTATCCAAGGTTTTATGGCAACCTTAAATTTTAACATCCTTTGAAATAGCTCCTAGAGGGATCTACTCTTTCAAGGGAAATTCACCTTTCTTGTTCATGATGGATTTGGTCCATGCTATGCTACACCATCCCACTATCCATTCTTTTAATTCTTGTTGAAGTTCATTATTATGATGTCTTGTCACATACACCTAGTTGTTAGTTATATCAACATAAACAATTTAGTTGTTACCTTTCCATGTTGATACCAATCATTTTTATCTATAACTGTTCACATATTTATAATCATGTTAGTCTCATGTTCCAAGAATCAAGAATACATATTAGCATGTTTATAACCATGTTATCACAAGATTAGAAATCATCCTTTTACCAAGAATAACATCATCAAATTGTGAATTCAAACTTTTACCAAGGTTAGTAACCATGACATAGTCTACATTAAACACATAATCACGAAAAATAGTGCTATAAATGACACCCACTTGCACTCTTGTTCATATTCAATAATACATTGCACAAGAAATAGAGACATATGTATGGAAAATGAACAAAAAACTTTATTAAAGAGTATAAGGGGAAGATTACAACCAATGGATCAATTTGTTGTCAACCTGCTCCAACTTCATTCCAGTTTCATCACATCCAACATTATCGCAGTGAGATATTAGAACTTTCACTCTCTTATCAAATGAGAATCCAAAAGCATAACTTTACCAAAATTTTTCCTTCCCTAGCAATAGGATGAGTGCCCAATTTAGAGGGAAATTGATGGTAGTTTCTTAATGAATGACTTTCTAATAATAGGCAAGACATGTTTCCAAGTTCAGAGGTGTTAGATGGACACTTGGATTCAAAGTTTGACACATATGGACTATTCTAGAAGGCATTGGCCATGTGGAAATTCACGGAACAATGAGAATTCTGATCCCATGTGACCAACACACCCTTGAGTGTGGGGAAGTGCACTATAGTGCACCCCTGCATGGAGGATTTGGCACTACAACGCAATTAGTCCCTTGCAGATGAGCGTTGGTATTTCAATAGGTGATATAACATATACTTCAAACCTTGGAAATCTCATAATAGAATCAATGAATGAAATGTCTTCACTTAGGGCGTATAGAAACTGAAATATAAGGGGACGATAGAACCTACTTAATTGGTCCCGGGGATGATGTCTAGTTTGACTAGGTCTCAGGGGATGATGCCCAAATTGACCTATAACAGGGGATTTCATCAAATTATTTGTATGCAATGGTTCATTAAACCAATTAGGCATTTCTTCAAACAGTTTGCATGCAAAATAAAATATTTTCAGAAATTTGAATATTTGACAGACCATGTTGATTGACAAGATCTTTAGCGATGGAGCTGTAAGAATCAAGACCATTGATGAGTTTCAAACTCCTCTTATTGTGAATGGCCATAGATTGAAAGTTTATCATAAGCCACTCTCTAAAGAGGATTTTGTGAAGATGTTTCAAGTTAAATAATTTGATCTGAAGAATTCCACTTCTCCCCGACTAACTTGTTTATTTTGGTTTAAAAAAGAAAAAAAGAAAAAAAAAAAAAGAAACGGTATAAGCCTGAAAACCAATCATTGATTGGCAGTCTTATGCAGAAAATATAGGGTGAAAATCAGGGACACCTGACACTCTATATTTTCCAAAAAAAATCTCTCTCTTTCATTTCATAAGCTTTGTCACCACCCACTCCATTTCATTCCACTACATTCCATTTCATTTCATTTCATTTCACTTCATTCCACTTCATTTCATTCCATTCCATCAATAAAAATCTTTTTCATGACCATTTCCATCTGGTCATTTGTTATTTTTTCATTTCTATTCAACCAAGTAATAGCTGTGTCAGTTTCCGCAGCTGACTCCAGTTTCCGCAGCCAGAAGAAGATTCCGCAGCTACTACTCTGTTTTCAAAGAGAATGTACAGTTAGATTTTATTTCCATAATTATGAAATAAAATGCAGGTGAGAGGATCAATGGAGTATTCAGGACACCAATGGAGATCAATCAGTTGAAGACCAAAGGAAAAGGCAAAGATTCCAAAGGTATGAATACAGTTTATTTCAAATAGCATTGAAAAACACATTTTTATATAGTTTCGAACCATGAGCTCTATCCATTACGCGCAATGATTATATTGACAGTTCCGTAACCTTTCACGATCTCCATGTTATCCTCTTGCATTCATTCACAAACGGTTTCATCATTGAAATTCCGATTTTCACTCATGTTCCAATATCCCACCGGAGATAATGAGACGTATTTGATTTGACTAAGGACTCTTACAAGCCGCATAAATTCATAACCGTTGATTGAAACGTGTTCATATTTATTACACAGCCACCAAAATTCAAAACGCTGTCGAATGTATTATACTTTGTTAATCTCTTTGTTGTGTCTCTGCCGCGTTTACAAAAACCCCACTTTGCTCATTCTCACTCCCGGATATTTACCCACTGTTTCATTCCATTTCGTTCCTTTTGCTCATTCTCACTTCCAGATATCTACCCACAGCCTCACTCCATTCCGTTTATAGTGCTCATTCCCATTTTATGATACATTCCCACAGTCATTGTGCTCGATCCTGTGTATTCAATCGTTCCATTTCCACTTAAACCCTCACGAAGGCAAATTTGTGAAGCACAGAAAAGTGAAATGGGTAAATTGCTAAGGGCAGAGCCGGAAGGACCAAAGTTTATAGAGGGATATCCGCAAGCAAAGGAGATATTGAAGAAAGAAAAATGGCTGCGTTTTATTCAGAAATTCAGAGGTTACCACAGAGAAGTTACGAAAGCATTTGCAAGGTCGTTTGATGGCTCAGAAGCATAAATTGGAGACCTCAAGTTTTCGGTCAATGAAGCATCAATAGCAACAGCCACAGAACTTCTTCAGGAGGGAGAACGTTGGTTCAAAAATAAAAGCATCGGTGATGAGGCATGGAGAACAATCCTACGAAATCAAGGTATGGACATAACTGTTTTTAAAAGAGGAATCCCTGTGCATGCAATAAAAGAAGAATGGGCCACTTTACTGCTAATTGTTCAGAAATTCATTACATGTGAAGGCCGTTTTGGGTCCATGTATATGTACCATACCAGGCTATTGATGAATTTTCTAGAAAACCAAACTCTCAATCTCCCATATTTTCTATTCAATAGCTTGAAGAAAATGGTTGTGACTGTTCAAAAACACTTAGGAGATGTAGAGCCCCATCTATATCACCACGGCCTTATAAAAATTCTGATTGAAAAGGAGTTAAGGGAAAGAAAAGACACATGGGAACAATTTCTAGTTAGAAATTTCTTTGAGGAACCTCAGGAAATTCCTGAAGGTAGTTCAATAAGAAGGAGTAGAAGAAAAAGAATAAATGTTGAAACCCAAATTACTCCTATTCAGGAAATTCCCGCAGCTAGCACAGCAAGAAGAAGTAGAAGGAAAAGAACAATTGATGAAATCCAAAATACTCCTACTACTACTATGAAAAGAACTGATAGGGAAGAGAGATTGGTAAAAAGAAAGAAGAAGGAAATCAAGGGTAAGAAGCCAATAATACCAAAAGGGAAAGAAACTATTGAGGCTGTACATAAAACTCCTTCTTCTGAAGAAGAAGATCATCAAATGCTATCTGAAAGATTAGTTTATCTTCAAAAACAGTCATCTATATCCAAGAAGGCAGAGAAAGGAAAACAAGAACAAAAGGGTAGTGTACCACAGCATGTGAGGAGAAGCAGCAGGCTTAAGGGGAAATTGAGAAAAACGCAAATTAAGGGTCCTCATTTCATTGATTTGGGTGAGGAGACATATGAACAGTCCCCAACTGACCATAGTCCATCTCAGTCAGTTAGTGAACCTGGTTCCTTTCATTCCCAATCAGACAATGAGCATACTCCATCTTATTCTCAGCAAAATATTGATGTAAGTCCTCCTCGGCCAGATTTTGAACATAATTCTCCTTTACAGCATTTTGGGGACAGCCCAATAAAAATGACACCTGAAATAGACCCCAAGCAGCAGGAGTTATATGACTATATAGAATCCTTGGAAAAGGCAGCCACAGATCCAAGTACTTCTTCTATTCAGCCTCATACATTGCAGGATGATTTAGTTCAATCATTAAAACAGGAAATTTTTGAGCTGGAGCTTTTAAATAGGCACATAAAAAATGAAAATGAAACATTGAAAGAACAAGGCAAGCTGGACAAGATCATCCATGATAATACTATGTTACATTTGGGAATATGGCAAAAGAAGAATAAGAAATTGAAAAGGAAATGCCAGAAATTGAGCAGAGCACTTGTAAATATCAAATTTAGGTGCTTAATGAAGAAACCCAGAATGTTGGCAGTACCAAGGAAGAAGAGAAGAGGATTGGATGTGTTGGCTGAAGTGTCAAGGCACATGAACTAAACAAAGAGTATCAAAATTTTGGTTGCATGAGAACATGCAACACCTTCACAGTGGGGGTATGTTGAGTCCCAAATCTGCATCTTTTCCATACACTTTTCTATACCTTTTTCACTCACCTAAACCTCCCAAATTATCAATATCATGTGCAAAGGAGCATCTAACATGGTTTTTAATTATATTTTTGTGTTTGCTATTTGATCTAGATTTTGTTCATTCAGCTGCGGAATCTTGCCACTTTCCGCAGCTGCTGCAACTTTCCGCAGCTATTTTTTGAAACTCTATGCTACAGGTGTCTACAAGGGAAACGAGCCACATGGGCAGGTCAGGAATGACGTGGACATGGTTCGTGTCCTATTGGTTCAAGCAAGCTCATCCAAAGAAGCCGCGGTCAAAAGCGTCCACATGGAAGTCAACCATGGAGTTTCATGTCGGCCGGACTCTGTTTCGTGTCACATAAAGATCCATACGGCCGTTTCTAAGCCTGCGGAGGATAAATCGACATCTGTACAGGGCTCTAGAGTCGAATTAAAGCATCCACCTCTCGTAGATTCACTTTCCAACACGGCCATGCTCCTATATCCGTGGACGTAGTGGTCTACGTGCTCTCTACCAGCATGAACTTTAGGAGACATTTATAGTTTGTTGTTATATATAGTGCGTTTGCATACACATATGAAGTTAGTTGATGTTAGTGAATATAGTCTCTGTTATCTTTTGATTAGTCTGCTCTGTAGTGATTACACTGCACTTGTGCCGTAACATTACCATTCTGTAATGAACTGCTTTTTAATATGAGAAGACTCTGTTTTCCAACTTAATTCGTATTTGAGGACCGTGCCAAGGCTGGTGTAGAGGGCCCCTGCTCAGCTAAGGTTTTGTGCATTAGTGTATAATTTTAATTTCATTCCATTGTGTCATAATCCATTCATATGTTCATATATTGCATTTGTTTCATTTCTGTTTATACACTTCCATAATTTCCATTTCATTTCTGTCTTTCATGTTTTATGATTGTTAATCACTGATCAGTGTTCTTGTTTCAGGTTATAGATAGGCAGCCCGGGCATTTTTATAGCTTTTTGACTAATGACATGGATCTAACATTGTTCTGCTGCTAGTTTGCTTTTAATAGCTTTTGTTTAATTTCAGTCTTGCTTTGTTCATTTCAGTTTTGCTTATCTGCTTCAGTAGTTAAATTTAGATATATTAAGCTGCTCATAGCATCTTCAGTTGCCTCCGAAAGCCACAACTGGACTGATGGTGAGGGATTGTATTATGAAATGTGTAGTTTAGTATTAGTTTCTTTTCTACAAATTTAGATATATTAAGCTGCTCATAGCATCTTCAGTTGCCTCCGAAAGCCACAGCTGGACTGATGGTGAGGGATTGCATTATGAAATGTGTAGTTTAATATTAGTTTCTTTTCTGCAAATTTAAATATATTAAATCATGCATGACATCTTCGGTTGCCTCTGAAAGCCACAGCTGGACTGATGGTGAGGGATTAAATCATGAGTGTATGGTTTAGTATTAGTTTACTTTCTGCAAATTAAATATCAGTTACTCAAGTTGTTTATGATTACTTCCGAAAATCATAGCTGGACTAATGATGAAGGGTCAGAAGATAAATTGATGTAATCTGATTTAGATTTATTTTGTTGCAATTTTGAATTTCCTTAAACATAGTTTCTTTTGTGTTTAGTAGGCAGCAATAATAGTTTGATTTTCATGTTCACTAGTTTACTGTTTTGATTTATTAGATTAGCAGCACCTTTTCATTTCAGCAGTACATTTTCATTTCCTTTCAAAGTCTTATCGTTGTAAATTTCAAATTGCTTTTAAAGTTTCAAGTTGGTAAATCATTATAAGGGATATCACTTCCTTGAACAAATATAACCAAACTTGTTTTCATTTTAGAATTTCCATTTCACCTTAGAAAAATCAAAAACGACAAAAAGTTAAGAAATAGGTTATCTTGCACATATAGTGCGCCGCACTTCATCAGCTTACGATTCCCGGATTGACAAATTAAATGCAGCAATTTAGGACACTAAATTGACCAAACATAGACATGGGGGTTTATTGGTGGATCATCGGGGGCAGAGTAAAGATCTTTGAAGTAAGAGTGAGTTGCCCGCTTGATGCCTTCGAAATCCTTAACCATTGCATTTTGGTGGTGAATTTCTTTAACAGTTTTGAATTGCTTGCTAGCTTCAGCTTGTTTGTGGAAGAAGCTAGTATTTTTGTCCCCGGCTTGTAACCAGAGAGCTCTGGATTTCTGCCTCCAGAGTTCTTCTTCTTCCCTACTTGCTTTATGGAAATATTTTTGCGGGTCAACTTCTCTCTGAAGAAGTTCTTGTGAAACAACAGAATTTTCCAAAGATAATTGGTGGGCAGCAAGACTGTCCAGGGCCTCCTTTCTTTTGGAGGAGGGAGTTTTCAGCATTCTAGCCCACTCCTTAAGCCTTCTTTTGAGCCCCCTCATTTTTTCTTCCCACACGTAGAAAGGGGAACCATGAACAGGTATGTTCCAGGCATCTGAAACCATCTCTTGGAACCCCTCATGCTGAAGCCATAATGAACTGAATCTGAAGGGTATAGGGCTAAGATTTTCATCCGTGGAAAGCTCAAGGATAATGGGTTTGTGATCAGAGGTGCTTTTTGGCAGAATTTTGGACGAGGCCATTAGACCGCAAGTTAGAAAAGAGGATTGGACCAGAAATTTGTCCAATCGAGCTGCAATATGATTTGGGCCCACCCTTTTGTTAGACCAGGTGAACTTCCCAGATGTGGGCTTGATATCCTCCAACTCCCATCCCAACATGAGGTCTTCAACCCATTCTCTAGCTGGATCCCTGACTGGGGAGCCTCCATTTTTCTCATTTACAGCAAGAGTGACATTCATATCACCAGCTATGATAATGTTTTCAGGATTGTGCAGCGAAAGATAGGACAAAATCGAATCCCAACAGTATTTTTTCTCAGAAGGAAGAACAGGAGCATATATATTGAACATACTTACTTGTTGGTCGGAGTCTTTATGAAGGAGCTTCGTGAGAAGCCAATGGGAGGAGCTATCTTTTTGAATCAGATCATAGATAGAGCTATCCCAGAAGGTAGCGATTCCACCGGAGGCGCCTCTTGCACTGACACCACATCCGATACCTTTATGCCAGAAGGTTTTGCTAGCATGGAGGAGGGGATTTTCCTCCAACTTTGTCTCCTGGATGAGAAGGATTTCAGGCGAATACATTCTCACTATATCTTTCAGGGCATCTTCTTTTAGCTTGCTGCCTAATCCTCTGCAATTCCAGGAGACGTACTTCATTATTTATTGGCTTGGGAGATTGTCGCTCCTTTTGGAGCCGTGCCGTGCTTGCGCCCTGATCTAGTATTCATCATTCCCTTGAGAGTTTTTTGAGAGCCTTGGAGAACATCCAGATAATTTTTCTCCTCTCTCTATTTCTTCTTGGATTTTCGACCCCTGGCTGATTTGATAGGGGTGACTTGTGAACTGTCTGATTCATAGGTTCTTCCTTCTGAATCTTCATCAGATTCGGAGGCCAGGCTGATATGTTATTCTTTATCTATATTTCCTTCATTGCCTCCTTTTGTTGGGGGGGTGATTATTTCAGTACTAGTTTCTTTTACTTCCTTCATCAAGTCTTCCGGTTCTTCTTGAGCCCCGGTGGTTTCTGCGTTCCCACCTGAGGAGGATCCAACTTTTGGGTCTTCATTGGCCTTTGGTTTGGTCTGAGGCTTTCCCACTATTCCAGAATTTTTCTTCTCTGTTGGCCTAGGGATAGCGTTGCCTCTTTTGATTTCTTTCCATCCTTCCTCATCCTCCTTAGTCCCGGCCGGGGATTTGGGACAATTCCGTTGGAAGTGTCCGTGTTCATGACACGTTCTGCATTTGAAAGGTAGTTGCTCATAGTCTAGCTTTTGGTAGTGATTCCATTCTCCCACTGTAAGTTTAATCGCCTCGGGGAGACCAGCCTCTAAGTCAACTTCCACACAGATTCTTGCACAGGTGTATTGGCCTTTATTGTCTGCTTTGTCGATGAATCTGCCCAGACCATTCCCAATCCTTTACAATGATTGATAGCTCCAGCAGTGGATCGGAAGTTTGGGGAGCCAAACCCAGACTGGTACTTCCTTAGGAACATCCACTGAGGGATCGAAGTCAGGGGTCCATTTATTGAGATACAGACCCTGATTTCCCATGAAATACGGTCCATTTCTGAAAACTAGATCTCGGTCTTCTTTGGAGGTGAACTCGAAAATGAAAAAACCTCTACCAACCGCATAGCAGATCACACTGTTTTTCAGCTGTGGCCTCCACTTGCGTTGAATCCAATCATCCGTGGTTTTTGTAGATGGCCATCGCCCCATAAATTGCCCGACCAGCCCTCTCTCAGCTAGGGCAAGGGCAATTTTAATCGGCTGATCTTCTTGCAGAGCGATCTCAGGGACTTCCTCAAGTTTTTTAATGAATTTTGGAACCTCAGGGGCAGGACGCTTCTTCCCTTTCTGTGATAACAAGCGACGGAAGGCTTCTTCAGATGAAAGCGGAGGGGTGGGAGAGGTTTCCCCACCCCCGGGTTCACCCATGGCTGTAGCAATGGAACGAAGCAAGGGAGAAACTCAATCCATTCCCACAAAACAGCACCCATGCAAATCCAAAATACCAATTCCCAAGGGCCAAAACGCTGCGCAGTTGAACTCGTCTCGCCCAGCCAGGGAGGCGCAGCGCAACAATGAAGAGACCTGATCACGGGAAGAGGGCAGCAAAGCCCTCCCAGACGCCCAGAGGGCCAAGGCCGCCGTCACAAACTCTAGAAACCTAGTAGAGCGTAACAGGCAACGCACATTACAAATTATTAAGACTGTTGTTACATTAACAAATCTGTTTGATACTTGCTACTCACTAATAAAGATTTCTCACATATTAAGTTGGTCATGAAGTAAAGTTGTAAATAAGTTTTAAGAGAAAAGTTTAAAATTCCATGTATGTGTTAAACTGATTCACCCCCCCCCCCCTCCCCCTCTTAGTTTAACTAAGGGTTCAACAAGGTTATTATTTGATTGCAAAGGCCTATTTTGCTTAAAGAAGCCAAGCATAGTTTTTAAAAAGAAAAAACAGTTTTTCAAAAGGAGAAAGGTATGTTGTGTTTAAAAAACCAGGGCACAGTCCAAAGAAGAAAAACACAGTCTTATTAAGGCTAAAAACATTGTTTCTTTAAAACTGTCATATTTATTAAGATGAAGAGAAAAAGTGATATAGGAGGAAGGTTCATTGTCAAGGGGTTTGTTGTTATAAGTAGTTAAGGGAGAAAATTCAGTCTGCTCTCAAAAACTACCTTGTCTGCTAAACAAAACAAGGGACAATGTGTAAAGAAAGAAAGGCTTATTATCAGTTTAAAAGGGTATACTAAAGACATAAATTTGTGGTCACTTAACAAAAAACTTTTTTTCCAACTAAAGACAACACTCAGTCTCACAAAGAGGAAAACAGGGTTTGATTGAAGACCTATTTCAGTGATCCTTTGAAAATCTATTTTGGTGAGTCAGTAAAGGTTATCAAAAGCAAAATGCCTCCAAATAAAGTCAGCAAGGGTGGATTTCACAAAAGGTTTGAGCCTTTAACAACTCAAGAAGTAAATGAATCCCCTTCAATTCTTTTTAACTTCAATGAAGTGGGCTACCTTTATTTTTTCCAAAAGGTCCAGGAGGTCACCAATTACCCTCCCTTAAAATAACTGTTCACCCTAAGGTGGCAAGGAAAGCATGTCCATCTAGCAGGTATGGACTTTAAACTCACTCCTAGTGTTGTCTCCAAAGCAACTAAGATCCCCTATATAGGAGAAAAATGGTTCAAACAAGCATACCGAGATCTGAATCACTATAAACCATTTCTAAAACCAAACCATCAGGATGCTTCCCAAGCTATTTTCCCTTTTTCTCACTTATTGAGCAGCTATTCCCCCCTCATGAAAGTCATCATGAAGTATTTCACATGTGAAGGGAGGTTTTCCTGTATTTATTCCTATCACATTAGGCTTCTCATTCATTTCACATGAACTCGGTTGTTGAACCTACTTTTCTTCCTCTGCAAAAGCATAGAAAATATGTCCTCCCTTATTCAAAAGAGACCTCCTGCTCAGTGAAAAGCCAGTCTTTTCCATCATTCCCTCATCAAAATCATCATCCTTCACTAGCTCGAAAAGAAAGGAGTGTCTTGGGAGACTTTCATTTTTCATCTAGATTTTGCCATTTCCTCTTCATCTCATGGCCCATCTCACATATCCTCCTCACCCTCCACTCATTATGTCTCTCCTCCATCAAGTCAAAATATTCCTCAAAGGTAAACATAACCCATGATTGACAGTGAAAAATAGCAATCTTTTGAAAGCATACATGAGGTTAGTGGTGATGAGGAACATGGGAACACTAAGAAAATTAATGATGATGAAGACAAACACGGCAATGACCATGATCAGAAAATTAGTGAATATGAAGAGCCCATCAACCCTAAACAGGGCAATGAAAATAAGCAAGGAAACAGTGAGGAAGAAGAGATGCAAAGTAGTGATGATGAAGCTGTCAGCCCTAAAAAAATTCAAAACAGTGAAGAAAACAGTGACAAAGGTGAGGCTGGAGCAGATGATGATGAAGGGAGCAGTATAAAGGGTCAAGTTGAACAAGTGCTCGAAATAAAACCTCCTCTCTCTTCTCCTCCACACAGCCAAGAACATGTGCTTGTTGCCTCTCCTAGGCAAGGGGCCATGATTCATTCTCCAAATTAAGAACCAAAGGTCAAAAACACCAGATCTGCAAAGAAAAAGATCACTCCATAAGTGACTGGCAATGTCACTAGAGCGCTAAGGAGTAGAGGCAAATTTCCTAAGAATAGTATTGTTGAATTCCAAAGAAAAAAAGGACAAAGAAGCTTATCCAAAGCAAGGGCAAAGAAAAAATTGAACAACAGGAGAGTTATGTCACTAGAGCGCTAAGGAGTAGAGGCAAATTGCCTAAGAAGAGTATTGTTTAATTTCCAATGAAAAAAGGACAAAGAAGCTTATCCAAAGCAAGGGAAAAGAAAAAATTGAACAACAGGAGAGTAGTTATGAAAAAGAAAGAGAGTTTGAGATCATACAAATAGACAGTGATGCTAGAGATGATGAAGCTAGAATTCTTGAGTCACTTTTGCAAAACATAGAAGCCCAAATATGACTTGGAAACTGATGTAGAAAGGTCAAAGGACCTCATACATTTCCTACAAATGCAAAACAAACAAATGAGTGCTCAAATGGCAGTTTATGAGGCTCAGGCTTTCAAATACCAAAGGGAAGCCTACAAAGCACAAGTCAAGCTTGAAGAGCTTATGGGTGAATATGATGATACCGAAGAAAAAAAGCATCCAATGAGAAGGAGACCTAGGACTATGGGTCTTAGGAAAGCTTTGGAGAAAAAGAAGGAAGAAGAAGCAGCCCTTGTTCAATCTTATCTTGTCACACAATTTCTTGCCCAAGAAATAGAAAATGATAAAGAATCATGGCTTGAAAGGGCCAACAAGAATTTAGAGGATAAATTAATGAAAGCAAACAGAGATTTGAATCTACAAAAGAAGATGATTAGGCACTACAAGAGGTTGAACCAATTTTCCCGAAGAAAGCTCAAACTTACTCAAGAAAGGCTCAAAGCTTCCCGAAAGAGGCGCCCGGTAGAAAAAGTGGAGAAAGGCATATCTAGGCTTGAAATCTTGGCCTTAGCTTCCTTACATGTTTCTAAGAACCCATAAGGGTCCTGCTGGCCAAAATTGAGAAAATTTTGACATCATTTTGTTTTTTTTGTTTTTTGGCGCTAACTGCACATTTTTCAAGGCACTTCCATGAGTGCTAGGAGCATCCTCTGCTCATGAAAGTCATTTTTTTGGATGGATTAAACTCAGGGGCAGCTCCTCATAAATTTTCAGATCAAAAGAAGGTGTTTTGGTCCCCCCAAAAGGAAAAAATCAGTCAAAATTCACCTTTCTGCCTCATATATCAGCAGATGAGACCCCCCTAGGTTTTTTCACTCTATCCACCTTTTGAAAGAATTCCAGGGATCAGTTTGGGAAAAATAAAGTAGTTCCAGAAACTAGAAATCCAGTTCTTTCCAATGTGCCATCACGGGCCTCGTATTGACATCGAGAGGTCCCTCCAAAGTTGTCTGCAAGACAGGCAATTTTCTGCTGCTACGTTCCTGTAGCATTTTGGCAAAAAAGGAAGATTTCTGAAGATGCTCATCCAAATGTGCGTTAAGCCTTTTTTAGCACTTCTCAGTCATGTAAAGTCAATATTTTTTCCCTTTTTAGCATTTTATAGATATTTTGTGCCTTGGGCTTTGCAAAGCCTCAAGGACAAAATCAGATATTTGTTTTAAGCCTATGAGCTTCTAGTCAATTTTGTGAAGCTTATCTTCTAATTTCCTATATAACTCATGGAGAATCATTGTAATATTGTTGGTTGAAGAGTTGATAAACAATCTGGACTTTGAAGAGCTTAAGAACTTGACTAAGCTTAGAGCAATATATGTTATGAGTTTCGATGATCAGACTTGTTTTATGGAGTGTATAGCTTGACTTGCTTGCCTAGATGATGGAGAGGATCTATGTGCAGGATTCCATGGCTTGGTAAATGGTATTGTGCTTATTTTCAGTTATGTTTTCTTATTTTTTCACATATGTATCCATGTTTCTTGCTTTTTGTAGGTCAGTAAAGAATAGTTTGAGGTATGCCCATGGAGGCACATCAAATTTCCTGATTCATTGCAGCTTCTATGTTTTCATCCTCCTTGGTCATGTCAAAGGATTCTTAACTGCCCTTTGGTCCACTAAGAACTTGTTATTTATTTCCTTAATTATTAATATGACATGCTATCTTGTTTGATTCATGGTATGCCCTGCTTACTCATAGCTGTTTAAACCTCATTAATGAAATCTCCTTCGAAGTATTGACTATCTAGTTTAAATCAGAGAGGTCTTGTTTCGATCTTGCCCTCTGCCTATACTTGCAGACTTATTTCAAAGTTCTCATCGGTTTGAATGTGTTGCTTAGGAATCTCCTTTCCACATTTTGAGCTGCTGGTTTGTCTTACATGTGTTCTCAACAACTGAAGGTGATTTTCCCAAATTTAGAGGGTCTTATACTTCTATGTATCACCTGAATGTTTATTTTATGAATCTATCAGTTTGAGTTTGATTCGTAGTGATTAACGGTTAGCCCTACCACATGAATGCTTTCTTTTTAAACTATTTATGCTTAAGATCTCTTTTTCTTGCACAAACTTGATGTTCATTTCACTTCATAAACCACTTGAAATATCCATTCGTTATACTAAATCGGCCCTGCAGTACACCCTACCAATTGTCTTGACATCCTTGGCTTTCTTTTGACCCTATAGCCCAGTTGATCTCATTTTCTTGTTCTATTTTGATCCACTTGATCAGTGTTTCCCAAAACAACTAAAAAACAAACAAAAAAATACACTTAACAACTAGCCTAAAATCTAAACAAACTAAACGAACAAGCTCATATCCTTCACTTCATTAGAGAGAGCCCTCTGTGAGTCCAGGAAGTCTAGGTCCTAGGGCTCCAAAGATTGGCTTGATGTTACTACGTCATTTGGTCCGTCAATCTGCCAAATCACAGGAACCTAACATAATGGCAATCACGGTGGGACATTTTTGAGTTAATATTAATCTGAATATCTTTCAAGACTCACGAAAAACCCCTATCCAACTGAGAATACTGTCTTGTCGACTTACCCCACCGCCCTAACATAATGGCGATCACGATGGGACCTTTCTGAGTTAGTGACAAACTAAGTATACCTTAGAACTTCAGAAATCCCTTGGCTCAATAATATCCAGTGATTATTAGCCACCTTGTCGCCACACTAACATAATGGCGATTATGGTGAGACTCTCTAAGTTCATGACTGTCTAGAAAATTGTTGTTGACTCATTAGTCCTTCAGATTAAATCATAAAATTAGCTGATAAAGCCATTAGAGTAAACTTTCTTTGTTTCATCAACTTAGCTATGTGCTGAAAACAAATTTAGGACACTCTTACAAATCAGACTGCACATTAAAAACTCAGAAAATAACCCCAAAAAACATTTTTTTAGATTGACTGTTCATATCATTTTTGGTGGTGGACCATAGACAATATATCCTCAAAAAAAAAAAAAATCCACCTGGCGACTCCACTAGCCTCGAGTAGGCCTTTTTGAAAACTTTGTTAAGCTTCCAGAAACTATTATAAGACTGCTTTACAAAAAGCCTTGAAAAGTCTAAGAATTCTTAATCATACACTGAGCTAGTTTGACAAAACTTAGAGAAGACAAGTTATTGAAAACATTCATAACTTTCAACCTCTCTAAATTTTGAATCTAAAATCTGGCTTCATGAAGAATTCATACCAAATCTCATCCGAACCCGAATCCTCCTACCATAGTTGATGAACCAGAAAAGATATTGTGGAAAAATTCTAAGACTAGTAATTTAACTATCGATAGGAGCCTTCATAGAGCAAGCTTTGTACCTGAAAATATTACATCCTTGCTAGACCAAAATTTTGACTTGTGCCATACAAGAAATATTTTTAGAACCAAGTCACAACCTGGCTTTGACAATTCCGATCTTGAGCCCTTAGACTTGCAGCAGAGTTCTAGCGGAGAAGCATCTCCTACTACTCCACCTGATTTTCAGCTCCTCCACCACTTTAGCTCTTTCCATCCCAAGTCTACTCAAAATCAGTTTGATGGTCCAAGCACCTCTAACACTCCCACTCACAACACCACTGTGCAAATCACTTCATCTCACGTACCAAATCCTCCACTTGTAAATTTACCAGTACCAGCCATCATGGCAGCATGGTATGCACCCCTAGTGTTACCTCAGCCTTTGGCACCTTTGCCAAATGAATATCATTCTAGGATCCCACACTTCACCGGGGCCGAATCCACTACTGCCCAACAACATGTAGATAGAATGAATGATGCTTTTGATTACATGGAATTAGATGAAGAAACCATCAAGATGAGAATGTCCGCCCAATGCCTAGGAGGTGAAGCTAAAAAATGGTTTAAAGGCTTAGCTCCTCATAGCATACATAATCTCCCATCATTGTACCAAACTTTCATAAACTAATGGGAAATCAAGAAAAACCCACTTCAAATCCTCTCTGAATATAATACTCTTAAGAGGAACATAGGAGAAAGTGTTCAAGATTATTGTACCAGATTCAACAGTGTCTATAACGCTCTCCCACCTAACATGAAACCTCCACCCGGCTTAGATCTAGTGAAATTTCTAGAAGGTTTCGATCTGGATATGACATATCAGCTAAGAGAAAGAGAACCTACAACTCTAGAAGAAATTCAAAATGGGGCTATTAGTGTGGAAGCAAACCCTACTGAAAAGAGGGCTAGGCTGAGAACAGAAAATAAGGTCACATACTGAGAAGAAACCTTTCCCTCCACATCCTCTTCCGATGCCAAAATAGACAACCTGGAAAGAAAAATGGAAAGAATGATAGAAAGAATGATGGAAAGAATAAGTCTCAGTGATAGAACACCTCCTAGGGACAACCAGCCAAACCCACAAACCAGAAACTCGAATCAAAACTTTAGAAGGGACCCACCCCAAATCAAACCAAGAGACAATGATCAGCAAATCAGACCTCCTTTCCAAGATAATTATCTTGATTAAGGAGAAAGAGACATTGAACATATTGAGGAAAATCATCTAAACCTGATAGGCTCTGATAGTGAGGGTGAGGTTTATCTTACGGAGGAAGAACAAGGTTTCTTCTCCTCATACCAAGATGAAACTGACTATGAAGATTCTGAAGACCCTGAAATTGGTTTACAAAATGCCATAATGGAAGTCCATAGGAAATATGATCTCAGAAGTAAGAAGAACCAAGAAAACTCAAAGAAAAACTAGGAAAACTTTAAAAAGAACAATTCAGATTCTACTGTCAAGAAAAATCCTAAAGTTATTCTTAAAAAACCAGAAAACAATGTTAATATTATGGCTAACAAAACTGATCTAAACAAAGACAAAACTAGCCAATCAAACATCAACCCAAACTATGCCAGCACTTCCACTAAAAATCCTGAAAATACCATCCTAAACAAAGCTCCACATCAAAATCAAAAGGACTGATCAATAGAGAAGATAATGGCTGAAAAAGATGATGCAAACACGTCAAAAGCTCAAGTACCTTTTAGTTTCGAAGGGGAAATTGCTAAAATCAAAATAAATATGCCCCTAATTGAACTGATAGCTCAAAATTCCTATAAATCCCAGGTTATGAAAATCTTAAACATAGAAAATGATACCGACACCTTGCACTTAGCTGATGACACTCCCGAATTGTTATTTGGACCAAAGATAGAAGGAAAGTATCAAGAAGGAACCACTCCTCCTTTTTACATCAGCTTGAATGTACATGACCAGATCCTACATAAAGCTATGCTAGATTTCGATTCCTCTCATAATCTCATGCCTAAAGTGATAATGGACAGATTAGGCTTAGAAATAACCAAAACTTACAAAGACTTGTACTCTTTCGATTCAAGTAGAGTCAAATGTTTGGGCCTAATTAAAGACCTATGTGTAAATCTGGCACAAGTCCCAGATAAACATTTGGTTATGGACATAGTAGTAGCATACATTCCCTTGAAATATGGAATGATTTTATATAGAACCTGGGGGGCTAAAATCCAAGGAAACATTTAGTTAGACATGTCTTATGCTACTATTCATGTTTTCAACCAACCAAGAAGATTATACCGTGAATCACACATGAAATATATGGTCAGTAGTCAAGAGAAACTGGAAAACGTACCTCTTTATTCCATACATTCAAACATGGATTCCTTCATCTTACACCTAGAATATGACACTGATGAAAACACAAGTGAAACTGAAGCCAGTTCAAGCACAGTATCGCAGCCAGACAAACCTCTGTATGATGAATTTGATACTCAAAATTATCATGACCAGATACACTTTCAATTTTATGAAATAAAACTTGATTCACTAGAAATTGAAACTAAAACTTCGGAAGAAGTAATCATTTTAAATTCTCAAACAAGTGATCTCAACCTAATACAAGTATCAAACACACAATTAAACCTCTCTTTTGATTTAAAGCCACTAAAGGATTTTCATAACACAACAACCTTGGGAAACTAGAAGCCAAAAAGCCTTATGTTCTTGCCATATCTTAGCGCTTCACCCTCTAAAGATTGCAATTCTCCAAATGAAATTCTAACCATTGCTAGTACTTCAACAAATCCTAAAAATATATTCAGTAGTTTTTATGATAAGGAAGTTGATGAAAACAATTGTGAGAAACTTGAGTTGTTTAAATTACCTAGGATTTTGTCTCTATATCAAAAATTAATGAATACAAGACTAGACAAGATTCTTCACAATACAAACATATCCCGGAGAATGAATACAAAACACCATAGAAAGGCTATCCTCTCTAGATATCATCCTTTCAAAAAAGAACACAAAAACTCTAGTCAAACATGGTCACTCGAAAAGAAGATAGCTAAACACAGGTTATGTTTAGATTTTAGAAACATAAATAAACCTCTCATAAACAACAATCATCCCCTTCCAAAAACATATCATATCATAAGAAAACTAGGATTTTCTAATCATGTGGTTTTGAGTGATAAATTTTCAGGATACCATCAAATAATACCACTTCAATTAGATCAGCTCAGAGATTTCTTCAAATAAACTAGAGGCAACTTCAAGCTCAAACCAATTTTTCCAAAACCAATGAACACCGAAGATGCCCTCAGGAAATCTATGTTGATAGCGGGTAAAACCCACAGTCCCTTCTTTCCTGTGCATATAAAAATGCACCTCCAATTATTTGATCCAACACAATTGTCGGCTTGGGCAATTCAACATTCTATTTTCTATACTGGCAATTTCAATCAATATATCTAGATTCTTTAATATCTCAAATCTGAGATTTGAGGTATTAAATTAGCACTCTCTTATGGTTATGAAACCCCTCAACCTAGATTATGATCTATATTTTCTTATCTGGAAAATTAATGCGGAAGCTTCTTTTTAAAAGGTTATAAACTCTCAAAGCATATAAGATACTCTTTTGATAAAACCCAACCAATGTTTTGTTTCACATTCGGAAGCTTTCCCCAATCCTCATTATTAAATCATGATAAATATCTACTTTACAATTTCACCATATGAGGACCTATTCTTAAGAGTATTCGAATTTCCTTTAACCCAAAGCACCAGCTATCAAACATATACATGGCCTTCACTTAATGCCTATATCACACAAGGTTCTGCTTTAAACGTTGGTTAAATACCAAACATTCTTCAATCCATACCTTTAATACTCGAAGGTTCCAGCAATAGTCCGCAATACAAGGACTCTTAATCCTACCACCAACATTTCATTAACATAACCTGTTGACCTTGGTACAAACCATCACACAATTAATATTTGACCTCACAGCATATTCCCATCATCTATGGTAGCAACACCATACCTTTACGCCCAAGTTTCAACACTTAATTAAAATGTTCTTAAGACACAACCATATAAGTTCACTTACGGCCACGACTTCAAACTCTATTCAAAGTCGACCCACTCAACATTGAACCCAACTGAAATATCTGTCAGACCCACAAAAATTTACTTGTTTAAACTCCGTGCATCTCCCTGATGCGAATACCGTTGATTTTCCAGCACCATTGATCGAAGGAATATCGCATTTTTTTCACCCTGACTTTAACACGCAAATAAAATGCGAAATGGGTGGTAATCTAATACCACTTAAGCCACGTGTTGACCACCGAATGATATCGCATTATTTTTTTCAAAACAACTTACCATTTTATAAATTTTCGAAAACCGCAGTTGGGTTTTAAAAACCCGCTCTCGAGGTTCCTCTTTTGTTCATGGTTCCGCCTCCTCTTTAACTCATAGTTCCGCTTAACTCCAATGTCTTGTTATTGTGAAGGCGCGGCTCCTTTGAACTACAACTCTGTAATTCATCAAAATTGTTAATTGGTTCCAAGGCAAGGGATTGACCACACTACTTGTCGTTCTAGTGTGTTAAGCAGCTTCAACCCTTTCTCAACACTGGTTTAACGATATCAAACAACCTCTCTAGTCTTCGTTCGAAGAGGGTTAGGTTGCAACCAACCTCCATCCTTCTCGGTTATTCATACAATGCATAACTTAACTTCTACCATTCGACTTCTATTACAAAATTTCCTACTTGAACCTCAAAACCTCGGGTCTCACTGTGACATCGACCATTCCATAATTTTAATTCATTCTTCAAATGAAAATTGTGGATAATTGGAGAACTGAAGTCTCTATTTTAGAAACATCAATCTATCAATGAAACAAAGGGAGTTCGATTTACAATTCTAAGTGCATTCAATCACAATATCGACATGAACGCCGATTTCTCCAACGACACACAGAAGGCATTTAAAACCCAAATTACAGAGATTACATTCCGCCTTCTTACACAATTGCTTATTGACAGTAAAAGCCCATTCACACAGAAATTAAACCAAATAATACTCATGCAGTACTGAAACAAATCCATTCATATATTCGGATGAATTCACTTACAAGCTTCCTGGTCCTCGACCAGATCTCCAAATCAATGGCCCTTTCTACTCTACAGATTTCCAGATCTCCAGGTCTGCCCCTTGCTTAATACCTCAGTGGCTTATTTATACAAATTAATAATAAAGTGATTCAGCTCCCTTAACACTCAACAAAACTCTTCAAATTCTTCAAAGCCTAAATTTACCCTAAATCCATAAACAAACTGAAACTGACTCTTCACATGCCTAACAATCGACTTCTCTCATGTTCTCCAACCATGTGGAGACATTTTCAATTTTCTCTCTATTTTTAATTTAAAACCACTCAAATATAAATAATTACATGAGAAAGAAAAACATGAGACCCCCCTATGTCTATTTACATAAAAAGTATTGTCTTGAGCCTAATGCCCCTACATCATATTTTCCCGGTTCTGAATTTCCTTGTCATGATGTACCTTGATGATGTCATCATATGCTTTAAAAATGGCAAAGAATATTTGCATTATTTGAAAAAAGATGTACAGTAAAAGGAGAAGTGGAAATCAAAGGTATAAAGAAGCACAACAAGAAGACACAGGGTTGTTTAGAGATTCATACATGAATCCTTATGTTATGCTTACAAGAGAAAATTTTCCAAACTTTTCTTTTCAAGAGCTGAGTGGACCAAGAGCATTAGGAGATCCTTATGAAGATAAGATGCTCAAGTTCCACCGTTTTCAGGAGTTCTAGTTTCAGATTTTTCAGTCATTGTACATACCATTTCTTGAAGAAATAAAAATAAAAATAAAAAAGAAAATACAAAAACAGTAGAAAAGTAGAAAAAGAAGGCAGTTTGAAAAAACCATGAAAATCCCATGTTCAAAAAATAGTCATGCTAAAAGTGTGCAAGTCTAAATGCCACTACTAGTGCTCAAAAGGTATCTTGTTCATTTATTTAGCCTAATCATAACTAAGCATGTTTTAAATTGATTTCTGATAAGTTAGTGAGAGAGATGATAGTCAAATTGTGTAAGCTTGACTTATTAATGAAAGTGGATTAGGAAAAGAATGCTGGTTCCACACGCTCAAAAAATAACCAAAGAGAAAAATAGGGATGAAAATTTTTTGTATATCTTGCCCCTGATTTTTCTAAGTTTCATCTTGTACATAAATAATGTTTGTGTGCAGCTTTTTTTTATAACACAAACGCATGACAAATCAGACCGTCTAACCCTGATTTAATCATTTTTTCAATTTCATGCTTTAGACTAGTGAATGAAATCTTGTCAAACAGCTTAATCTTGACAGTTGATCGTAGTATAGGTAGAGAAACAAAGGAGTTCATCAGTTTAATCTAAAATCCCGGAAGATATAAGAGTAGCATTAGATAGTTTTTCTTTTTTCCAAAAAAAAATCATGTCAAAGGGTTGCTAATCCAAATGCCCCTAAAGAAGAAAAAATTCTAGGAAAAGTAGCTGGGTAGGTAGAGTTGAGGTTGATGCTAATCATGCAGTAAATTTTTTTTTCAGAAAAGCATCATTTTCAGGAATAACATCAAGCAAAAGAAGAATTTGCACCAATGGATGAGGCATTGGTCTTCACAAGCCTGAGATCTACAGTTCTAGACACCTCCTGAAAAGGAGCTGCCCTCCCCAAATGGAGCCACTGTTAGTTATCAGTATTTTTACCTGTTTTGATGACTAGACTCCTTGGCTGAATTTTTCTAGAAGCTAATCTCAAATCTGTCAATTTTTCATCTAGAAAACACCCCAGACAAATTTTTGTCCTCCTACCCCTCCCTGTCAGTCTATGATGAGAAAATTTTTTCAGTTTTCAAGTCATATCTCGCTTCAGCAAAGTATCCCTGTCTATAGCTATCATAACTTCACTTCTCTGCTATCATTTTCCTTTGTTTCTCATGCCATTCACTATCAAAAAGTTGAAAAAGTGTCTGCTCCTTTATCCCTGATCATCTTGTCAAATGAAAATCTAATCATGCCTAAGAAAACACTCAGAATCTGTGACTATTGTCTCTAAGTTAGATAGTGGTGTTTAGGGAGTTTTTCCTTGGCTAAGATATTCTAAGCCAAAAAACCTGTGTCTAGTACCACTCAGCCATGAATCTTTCCCTATTTTTCAAAACAAGCCTTGATCTATCCATAGGTCTCACAACACTAAGAGGTCACATTGTCTCATTTAAGAAAAAGTTCAGCAAAGATCAAAATCAGCAAAAGATGAGGATGTTCACTATCTGAAGAAATATGCTTAGATCAGGAGAAATCTCCATGAAACACCAAAGGATCTCTCCAAGGTTCAAAGGCATATGTTGTTACATCTCTGCAGGGGTGTAATTGAATGATGATCAGTGTGCAAATGGGAGCAAAGGATCAACTGAACAAGTTTCTCATACTGAAATGTTTTTCCTTCAATAATCAGATGGAGAGCTTTAATGTTGTGTAACCAGCTCCAAACATAGAAGAAAAGGTATATGAACGCCTTAGAAATAAGCCACTTCGAGGGGGCAACCTCCAATACATTACATAAATGCACAATTCTTGGATGATACAAATGAACAAAACCTCCTTCTATAGTGGAGTCCATAAAGCCACAATATAATCCTTGGGCCACAATGTAATCCTAGCTTACCCAAGTTACCCACAATAATAATGTAAGGGCAACAATATGAGTAACAATAGTAAAGTTACATTTAAAATAACAATAAGGGGGCTATACCTAACATAATAAGGCTACACTATTAACATAGACCCTAACATGCCCCTCTCCTTCAAAAGTGTTGCCCTCACAACGCTCGAGGCACCTTCCGTGCTTCGTATAAAATTTTCATCCTCCCATGTAGAATCTTCAAAGTGTGTTCTCTTCCACTTTCCTGATGAGACATTTCAACTATCGTATTCCGTAGCTGTTTGTGTCTTAAGTTTCCATGACCGCTCTCGGGTTCCAATGATTTTTTTCCTTCCTCATCAAGTTCGGCAATATTGTTCGAACCCACACTTTTCTTCTCCACCTTCGTGGCTATGAAACATGGAAAACTGGATGCACTCGCGAAGAAGCAGGAAGCTCCAATTTGTGTGCCATAGTACCAATCTTTTGCAACACCTTGTAAGGACCATAGTACTTTGGCGATAATTTATTATCCTTCTTAGCTTGCTTGAGGGACATTTGTTTGTATGGTTTTAGCCATAAAAATACCCAATCTTCTGCATCAAAACTTCTCTCGCTGCGATGTTGATCTGCCTGTTGTTTCATTCGATTTTGTGCCAAATTCAGGTTATCCTTTAAGAGTTGGAGAACTTCTTGTCGATGCTCGATGTGATCTTCCACTACTTGAACCTTCGAATTTTCTCTTAAAGATGATGTGATGGATGGTGGATGATATCCATAAAGTGCCATAAATGGGGTCATTTTTGCTGCAGTATGGAAGGAAGTGTTATACCACCATTCAGCGAGAGGTAACCACTTGACCCATTGTGTTTGTTTATCATATACAAAAAAAAGAAGATATCCTTCCAAACATTTATTTACTATCTCAGTTTGACCATCAGATTGAGGATGATAAGATGAGCTATGAGCTAATTGAGTACCCAAACAAGAAAATAACTCCGTCCAAAAATTTCCGATAAAAATGGGATCTCTGTCGCTCACAATAACCCTTGGGCTTCCATGTAGCTTTTGAATTCTGTCCATAAATGTAGTAGCAACTGTACTTGCTTTAAATGGAGGAGATAATGCACAAAAGTGTGCATACTTGGTAAGTCTATCAACTACCACCATGATGACACTCTTTCCTTCGGACTTAGGTAAACCTGTGATAAAATCCATTGAAATCTCCTCTCAACGTTGACTTGGAATGGATAAAGGTTGTAGAAGTCCTGGGGTCTTAATTGTTTCCACTTTATTCTGCTGGTAAACCAAACATTCCGCCACAAACTTTTGAATATCAGATTTAAGGCCATCCCAAAAAAATTCTTTCTTCACCCTGTGGTAAGTTTTTAAAAATCCTGAGTGTCCTCCTAAAGGAGAAGTGTGCAATTCCAGAAGAATCTTTTGTTTTAGTTGGGAATTCTTACAAAGATATAAGCGATCCTTGTACCATAAGGAATCATTTTTCCAACTAAATGTATTAGATGTACTAGGATCTTGCTGCAACTTTTGAATGAGTGTCCATACATCTTTGTCCTTCTTCCATTCATCTCTTGCTTCGGTTATCCAATCTGGTTGGATAATAGAAATGGCACAAAGCAATGCTTCCACCTCTTCATTCTTTCTGGAGAGTGCATCTGCAACAACATTAAGCTTTCCTTTTTTGTAGATTATTTCAAAGTCATAACCCAACATCTTTGTGACCCATTTTTGCTGCTCTTCTGAAGATAGTCTTTGTTCCAAAAAGTGTTTAAGACTATCATGATCAGTTTTTACCTTGAAGTGTCTTTCCATTAGGTAAGTTCTCCATTTCTTTAGTGCATGCAGTATTGCTAACATTTCCTTCTCATAAATAGGTTTCTGTAAATACTTTCCTTTGATTGGACGACTTTCAAAAGAAATGGGTCTTCCTTCCCGCATTAAAACTGCACCAATTCCATTTCCTGAGGCATCACATTCCACAATAAAGGTTTCATGAAGTCTGGCATAACTAAGACCAGTGCTAGGCACATTGCCTCCTTAAGATGTTCAAAGGCCTTAGTTGCTTCAGGAGTCCATGAAAATGCATCTTTCTTCAATAATGTTGTTAGAGGTGCTGCTATTCTCCCATAATTCTTAACAAACTTGTGATAATACCCTGTTAACCCGAGAAATCCTCGCAACTGCTTTATGGTTGTGGGGACTTTCCATTCCTTAATGGCTTTAATTTTGTTAGGGTCTACTTTAACACCCTCGTGAGATACAATATGACCCAGACATTCCACCTCTTGTACTCCAAAGAAACATTTGGATGTTTTTGCATATAATTGTTTCTCCTGCAATAGTTTGAGCACCCTGTCACCATGTTGAACATGATCCTTCCAAGACCTGTTGTAGATTAGTATATCATCAAAAAATACTAGCACAAATTTTCTAAGGAAGGGTTTGAAAATGGAATTCATCAACCCTTGAAGTGTAGAAGGTGCATTGGTAAGGCCAAAAGGCATGACCAAAAATTCATAATGACCCTCGTGAGTTCAAAATGTTGTTTTCGGAATATCTTTAGTCTTCATTCTAATTTGATGATATCCTGAACGAAGATCCAACTTGGTAAAATAAATTGCTCCATGTAATTCATCCAATAATTCATCAATCACAGGAATGGGAAATTTATCTTTAATGGTGAGCTTACTGAGCTCCCTATAATCCGGACACATTTGCCATGATCCATCCTTCTTGTGTACCAATACTACAGGAGCAGAGAAAGAACTTTGACTAGGTTGAATTATACCTTCCTCTAACATTTCTGCAATCATACGTTCAATTTCTCTCTTTTGGACGTAAGGATATCTATAAGGCCTGATGTTTGGAGGAACACTTCCTGGAATCAAATGAATAGCATGATCATGATCACAAATAGGTGGGAGTCCTTTGGGAGCCAAAACACCTTGGAACACTGTCCAAGACTATGGAGATCTCACAGAACAGATGATTTTGACAAGGAACTTTCAGTGATACACTCAGCAATTACGCCGTTGTTCTTTCTTAGGAAGCTTTGTCATGCTAATAGAGCGAGGTTTATCCTCCCGTTCTTCGAATACCCCGTAATTCGACTCTTCTTCTAAAAATAACTTTCTGGGAAAGTTCTTGAAAATTAAAAGTCACCGTCCTCATAAAGACGGAAGAAACTATTGTATTCTAGTAACAACACGCACTTCTCCCATAGGAATGAAAGTATTTTTGACTAGTCATACACACATATTCCCCCATGGTTAGCTTGATATTATGGCATTTTCCAGAGCAATTTATAGTTCCTCCATTTGCACCATCACTTGACATTCTGGTGCTGGGTATAGGAAACAATTTAATTCCTTGGCTACCTTACAATGAATAAAATTATGGGTGCTACCTGAATCAATCAACACTATTACCTTTCTTTTCTTGATTTGTCCTTTTATCTTGAGAGTTTGAGGAGTGGTAATTCCTGCCAGTGCATTACACGATATGGTTGGATTCATTTCTTCCTCTTCTGGGGCTGGTTCCTGGTGCATATCCTCTTCTTGTTCATTTTCTTCTTCCTCTTCACAATCTATGTAAAATAATTTCTTCTCAGCACACTTATGACCTTTAGTGTATTTGCTATCACAACCGTAGCAAAGCCCTTTTGCTCTTTTTTCTTCCAATTGTTGTGGTGTCAACCTTGTAGGTTGTGGAAATCTAGATGTAGCCACACTTCCTTCTTTATAGAATTGAGCAGTAGACTTCCTTGTTGCCATAATTTTACATTCAACTTTTCTTGCCAACCTGAATGCCTTCTCTAATGAATCAGGTTCCAGAACACGAACTTCATGTTGAATGCTATCCTTTAAACTGCCTAAGAAGAGATCAATCCTGTGGTCCTCTGAAATATCAGTTACCCTTATACTCAATTTTTGGAAGTCCTCAATGTGCTGCCCCACTAAACCCTTTTGTTTGAGATTTATCAATTGGGTAAAGAAGGTGTTGCTCTTTGTATCCTCATAATGTGCTATCATTTCCTCCGTAAAAATCGACCAAGTGACAATTTTTTTACGGGAGCAAAGCCATCGATACCATACAAATGTATTTTGTTCTAAATGTAAAGTTGCAATGCGTACCTTTTGTGTGTGGTGTTTTGGTACATTAAGGGAGACTGCAAATATTGGTTCCATCCGTAGTATCCACATGGTGATCCTTTCCACTTGAAACCTTCGGTATTCATTTCATTTTAAACATGGTGGTTCTTTCGCCATAACATTAGAGTTTGTTTTTGTAGAAATCATGATTAACATTTTGCCTTTGTTCTCACTGTGGGATGTTCTTCTTACCATTCTCTTTTTCAACTATTAATAGGGAACATTTCGTATCAACTTGTTGGTCAAATCTTCGCTGTCCCATTTTAGATCATTCTTCTGCATGTTTTTTCATGTTGTTTGTATATGTTGTCTTTCATATGTCATCCATTCATTTCTACGTCACTTCCATGCCATCCATCTTAGCTTCCACGCCTTTCTTCAAACCGTCCATCTTCACTTCCACGTCATCCATCTTAGCTTCCATGCCTTTCTTCAAACCGTCCATCTTCACTTCCACACCTTTCTTCAAAACTTCCATTTCATTTTTTGTTGCTCTTTGCGAGAGTGAAATTTGTTGCACTTGCTCTTGTAATTTTGATAGATCATGTTGCAATTTTTCATCTTCATGAGTCATAGTAGAGCCTTCTGAAGGCTTAATGGGTGTTGAATTATTTTTACGGGGCATCTTTTAGAACCCAATACTGATATCTATTCTACAATATGCCCTTGGAATCAATTCGAATTGATTCTTTTTCAAAATACCGGGAGATATTCTTATGCAATCTTGGAAAAAATACACACCCTTTTACTAGCTTTTAGGAGCTCGATATTGAAATTGAATTATCTTTGTATTTGAAAATCTTCGATATCTGAAATTCAGCTCTGTAGTAGATCTCTGAAGCTTCTTTCAAATGCCACAGGTCTGACCTGATTTGGATTCTCCAAGACAAATTTGTGTCCAATCTCCTACAATGACCTAATTCTGGACTGGTTCAGTATGAATCCAGTACGACTTGCGTCGTCACTGTTGTTTTGTTCTTTGTCTCTGAAATTGATAGCCCAGAAACTTCAGTCTGTGTACTTGCGACAACTTTTTACGGTACTTCAATCCGATGCCCAGAGAGAGAGTTATTGAAGTTTTCCCACGATCACCTCTTTGAGATGCAATTCAGGAGCCTGAAAAAGCACTACCTTCCACAGATCATATCTCCAAAAATATTGCAAATCAAGATCTGAAATTTTTTTGACGAATTTCCTCAGGATTTCAGCTTCGCACCATATGAATTTCAGACTCTGAACCTTCGTAAAAACAAATTTATAGCACAAATGCCACGATGACCTGTTTATGAGCCTGAACAGATACCTAACTTCCACAGATGATATCTCCTCAAATATTGCGAACCAAGATCTGAAATTTTTAGACAACCTTCCTCAAGATTTCAGCTTCTTCATAATTCTAAAATTTTCCAGCTCTGAAGCTCTCTGTAGGAAAAAAAGTTATATATGAAAATACATAATGACCTATTTGGAGCAGCGAAACCCTAGAATCCAAAGCTCTGATATCAAATGTTGTGTAACCAGCTCCAAAAATAGAAGAAAAGAGATATCAACGCCTTAGAAATGAACCACTTCGAGGGGGCAACCTCCAATACATTACATAAATGAACAATTCTTGGATGATACAATTTACAAAACCTCCTTTCTATATATAGGAGTCCATGGGGCTACAATATAATCCTAGTGGGGTCACAATGTAATCCTAGCCGACCTAAAAATAATAATGTAAGGGCACAATAATAACAATATGGGGGTTACAGGGGTACAATAATAACAATAAGGGGGGCTACACTAACATAATAAGGGGCTACACTATTAATATAGGGACTTAACATTTAAAGTAAAGAGCAGCAAGTGTACCTGGTTTAAATCCAAAGGCTGACTGAAGAGCAGAGATCATTCCTCAAATCAAATGAACACAAAAGACTGAGTGATGCTGATCAATAGTGCTACATAATCTTTCGAAAGGGCATAATCATGTAGGGCATAAGAAGACAGTTGCTTCTTATGTTACCTTGAACCTGGGATGTGAACATTAGTCAAAGGCAGTGTCAATATACTTCTGAAAACACAGTCAAGGGAAAAGTTAGTTCAATGATGTCTAGCAGTGAACACTCTCCATATACCAATCACATGGTTACTTCCTTAAAAACTTCACAGTGATATGGAAAAGCAAAGGCATATATTACAACGAAAGGTACAGTGATTGAAATAGATAGAGATTATGTGTTTAATATAACCTCCTTCAATAATAAGTAGAGGGTTAAAAGCACAATGATAGAACCTCCTTCAAAAAGCAGAGGGTTAGAAAAACATTGTTGTGGCCTCCTTCACAAGCAAGCAGAGGGTCAAATATGTTTTTGAGAAACTTCAGTGGCTGCTTGGCGCTTTTTCCTCCAAAGGATGAACAGAAGATGCATAGCATGGTTTAAAATTGTGTTTTAGAAAGGTTTCTATTGGAAAGATGAGTTGAGGAATAGTGGTGACTCAAAGGAAAGATGATAAGTTAAAGGCCTTTTTCATATCACAAGCAAAGAGTGACATGATATGTTAGTGTTTCTGTTTATTTAATAAAAGCCCTTCAAATGACAGTCCGTGTAGGATTTTGACAAGGAGCAAATTTCACTAAACAAGCCACAATATAAGAAAATACGTAAAATGAATTCTTTCAAACCGATATAAATAAAAATCTACACAGAGGGTTTATGTGAAAGGCAGAAGTATTTTTCATATTTAGAACAATCCATTATGGCTTATCAAAAACACGTTCTCCATGATGAAGCCGAAAGGGCAAAGCGCCAGAGTTATTTTTTCATCTCATTTAAAAGACAGTACATGGTTAAGATAAAAAGAATTGTCAGTTGTCTGGCGTCTCCTTCATCATGAACTAAGGGAGTCCAACCATGATTTTACATATATATGTTGACTTATGATTTTCTACAGGAAATAGGTTTATACACAGTCAAAGGAAAGTGTTAGTCCAAAATGCCTAACAGCAAGCCCTCATCATCTAATAATCATGTTTTTCACTCTTAGAAAGCTTCACAATGCTTTTGAGACAAGAACACTTACCATAAGAAAAGTCACATGGGAAAGAGGACAGTTGGTTTGAGAGACTTCAGCAATGGCCTCCTTCACAAAAAAGTAGAGGGCAGATTAACAAAGGTTAGAGTTTGTTTGGAAAAGAGAGACACTGTGTTTTAAAGGAAACCTTCAGCTTGATGACAAAGGCAAAAAAGTGAGGAATCACCAAAAAAGAGGGAAAGGGTGTTCAAATTTTTTTCAAAGAGGAGCTATAAAAGCCCTCAAAGTCAAAGATCATTTCTATTATGCAAAGGAGTGAAGAAAAAACGTTCTTTCAAAACCTGAGCGAGTAGTTTGCATAGTTTTTTAGGACGCGACGCACCTGGAATTTAGCACAACGCACCTATAGGTGATCGCAGAAGACCTTTTCATTGAGCGTGATGTGCCTGTAGAGTGGCGCGATGCGCCTATTACACTCCGCCCAACCCGACCACAGTGGCATTCAGAGGTGCCCAGGCCCGACCCGACATCATTCAAATGCTACAGGCTTGTGCATAGGAGCGTAGCGGTTCCCAAACTACCTCCTTTTCACCTCAAATCAAATTTTTGCACAGTGAAATCATCTCCAAAAAGCAGCCATACTTTTTTAAAGAGGTATTTACAGAATTTCTTCCCTAAATTTTTGAGTTTAAGGAAGGTGTTAAGGGTCATTTTATTATGAAAAAGACACAGTCCCATTGAAGGCAAAAACACTGTTTATTATCAAAACCACCATGTTTACAAAGATGCAACGAAACAATGATTGAAGAGAAAGGTTATTATTTTATTGCAAAGGCCTATTTTGCTTAAAGAAGCTAAGCATAATTTTTAAAAAGAAAAAATAGTTTTTCAAAAGGAGAAAGTTTTGTTGTGTTTTAGAAACCAGGGCACAGTCCAAAGAAGAAAAACACAGTCTTGTTAAGGCTAAAAACAATGTTTCTTTAAAACTATCATATTTATTAAGATGCAGAGAAAAAGTGATAATAGAGGAAGGTTCATTTTCAAGGGGTTTGTTGTTATAAGTAGTTAAGGGAGAAAATTCAGTCTGCTCTCAAAACCTACCTTGTCTGCTAAACAAAACAAGGGACAGTGTGTAAATAAAGAAAGGCTTATTATCAGTTTAAAAGGGCATACTGAAGACATAAATTTGTGGTCACTTAAAAAAGAACTTGTTTGCTAACTAAAGACAACACTCAGTCTCACAAAGAGGAAAATAGGGTTTGATTGAAGACCTATTTCAGTGATCCTTTGAACATCTATTTTGGTGAGTCAGTAAAGGGTATCAAAAGCAAAATGCCTCCAAAGAAAATCATCAAGGGTGGATTTCACAAAAGGTTTGAGCCTCTAACAATTCAAGAAGTAAATTAATCCACTTCAATTCTTTTTAACTTCCATGAGGTGGGCTACCTTGATTGTTTCCAAAAGGTCCAGGAGGTCACCAATTACCCTCCCTTAAAAAAAATGTTCGCCCTGAGGCTGCAAGGAAAGCATGTCCATGTAGCAGGTCTGGACTTTAAACTCACTCCTATGGTTGTCTCCAAAGCAACTAAGATCCCCTATATAGGATAAAAATGGTTCAAACAAGCATACCTAGATCTGAATCACTATAAATCCTTTCTAAAACCAGACCATCAGGATGCTTGCCAAGCTATTTTCCCTTTTTCTCACTTATTGAGCAGCTATGCCCCCCTCATGAAATTCATCATGAAGTATTTCACATGTGAAGGGAGGATTTCACGGATTTATTCCTATCACATTAGGCTTCTCATGCATTTCACAAGAACTCAGTTGCTGATACCTTTCTTCCTCTGCAAAAGCATAGACAAGATGTCCTCCCTTATTCAAAAGAGACCTCCTGCTCAGCAAAAAGCCAGTCTTTTCCATAATTCCCTCATAAAAATCATCATCCTTCACCAGCTCAAAAAGAAAGGAGTGTCTTGGGAGACTTTAATTTCTCATCCAGATTTTGCCATTGCCTCTTCATTTCATGCCCCATCTCACATATCCTTCTCACCCTCCACTCATTATGTCTCTCCTCCATCAAGTCAAAATATTCCTCAAAGGAAAACATCACCCATGATTGATAGTGAAAAAGAGCAATCTTTTGAAATCATACATGAGGTTAGTGGTGATGAGGAACATGGGGACACTATGAAAATTAATGATGATGAAGACAAACAAGGCAGTGACCATGATCAGCAAATTAGTGAAGATGAAGAGCCCAGCAGCCCTAAAAAGAGCGGAGAAAATGAGCAAGGAAACAGTGAGGAAGAAGAGGTGCAAAGTAGTGATGATGAAGCTATCAGCCCTAAACAAATTCAAAATAGTGAAGAAAACAGTGACAAACGTGAAGCTGGGGCAGATGATGATGAAGGAAGTAGTATAAAGGGTCAAGTTGAACAAGTGATAGAAACAAAATCTCCTCTCTCTTCTCCTCCACACAGCCAAGAACATGTGCTTGCTACCTCTCCTAGGAAAGGGGCCATGATTCATTCTCCAAAAGCACCAAAGGTCAAAAATACCAGAACTGCAAAGAAGATGATCACTCCAGCAGTGACTAGCAATGTCACTAGAGCGCTAAGGATTAGAGTCAAGTTTCCTAAGAAGAGTATTGTTGAATTGTGAAAGAAAAAAAGGACAAAGAAGCTTATCCAAAGCAAGGGAAAAGAAAAAATTGAACAGAAAGAGAGTATTCATGAAAAATAAAGAGAGTTTGAGATCATACAAATAGACAGTGATGCTGCAGATGATAAAGATAGAATTCTTGAGTAAGTTTTGCAAAATAGAGAAGCCCAAATACATGAATTGAAAACTGATCTAGAAAGGTCAAAGGACCTCATACATTTCCTACAAATGAAAAACAAACAAATGAGTGGTCAAATGGCAGTTTATGAGGCCCGGGCTTTCAAATACCAAAGGGAAGCCTACAAAACACAAGTCAAGCTTCAAGAGCTTATGGGAAAATTTGATGATACTAAAGAAGAAGAGCAGCATATGAGAAAGAGACCTAGGACTATGGGTCTCAGGAAAGCTTTGGAGAAAAAGAAGGAAGAAGAATCAGCCCTTGTTCGATCATATCCTCTCACGCAATTGCTCGCCCAAGAAATAGAAAATGATAAATAATCATGGCTTGAAAGGGCCAAAAAGAATTTAGAGGATAAATTAGAGAAATAAAACAGATATTTGAGTCTACAAAAGAAGATGACCGGACACTACAGGAGGTTGAACCAATTTGCCTGAAGAAAGCTCAAACTTACTAAAGAAAGGCTCAAAGCTTCCCGAAAGAGGCACCCAGTAGAAAAAGTGGAGAAAGGCATATCTAGGCTCAAAATATTGGCCTCAGCTTCCTTGCATGTTTCTAAGAACCCATAAGGGGCTTGCTCACCAAAATTGAGCAAATTTTGAAATTATTTTGTTTTATGTGTTTTTTTGCCTTAATTGCACATTTTTCAAGGCACTGCCATGAGTGCTAGGAGCATCATCTGCTCATGATAGTCATTTTTTGGATGGATTAAATTCAGGGGCATCTACTCACAAATTTTCAGATCAAAAGGAGGTGTTTTGGTCCCCCAAAGAGGCAAAACTCAATCAAAATTCACCTTTCTGCCTCATATATCAGGAGATGAGACCCCCCTAGGTTTTTTCACTCAGTCCACCTTTTGATAGAATTCTAGTTATAATTTTGGGAAAAATCAAGCAGTTCCCGAAACTATACATCTAGGGCTTTCCAAAGAGCCATCATGGGCCTCGTTTCGACATCGGGAGGTCCCTAAAAAGTTGTCTGCAAGACAGGAAATTTTCTACTACTACGTTCCTGTAGCATTTTGGCAAAAAAGGCAGATTTCTGAAGATTCTCATCCAAATGTGCCTTAAGCCCTTTTTAGCACTTTTCAATCATGTAAAGTCAATATTTTTTCCTTTTTTAGCATTTTATAGATATTTTGAAGATATTTTGTGCCTTGGGCTTTGCAATGCCTCAAGGACAAAATCAGAGATTTATTTTAAGCCTATGAGCTTCTAGTCAGTTTGTGAAGCTTATCTTCTAATTTCCTATATAACTCATTGAGAATCATTCTAATATTGTTGGTTGAAGAGTTGATAAACAAGCTGGACTTTGAAGAGCTTAAGAACTTGAATGATCTTAGAGCAATATATGTTATGAGTTTTGATGATCAGACTTGTTTTATGGAGTGAATAGCTTGACTTGCTTTCCTAGATGATGGAGAGAATCTATGTGCAGGATTCCATGGCTTGGTAAATGGTATTGTGCTTCTTTTTAGTTATTTTTTCTTAGTTTTTCACATATGTATCCATGTTTCTCACTTGTTGTAGGTCAGTAAATAATAGTTTGAGGTATGCCCATCAAATTTCCTGATTCATTGCAGCTTTTATGTTTTCATCCTTCTTGTTCATGTCAAAGGATTCTTAATTTCCCTTTGGTCCATTAAGAACTTGTTATTTATTTCCTGAATGATTAATATGACATGCTATCTTGTTTGATTCATGGTATGCCCTGCTTACTTATAGTTATTTAAACCTCATTAATGAAATCTCCTTTGAAGTATTGACAGTCTAGTTTAAATCGGAGAGGTCTTTTTTCGATCTTGCCCTCTGCCTATACTTGCAGACTTATTTCAAAGTTCTCATCAGTTTGAATGTGTTTCTCAGGAGTCTCCTTTCCACATTTTGAGATGTTGGTTTGTCTTACATGTGTTCTAACCAATTGAAGGTGATTTTCCCAAAGTTAGAGGGTCTTATACTTCTATGTATCACTTGAATGTTTATTTTATGCATCTATCAGTTTGAGTTTGATTCATAGTGATTAACAGTTAGCCCTACCACATGAATGCCTATTGTTTAAACTATTTATGCTTAATATATATTTGGCTTGCACAAACTTGATGTTCATTTAACTTCATAAACCACTTGAAATATCCATTCGCTATACTAAATCGTCCCTGCAGTACACTCTACCCATTGTCTTGACATCCTTGGCTTGCTTTTTACCCCATAGCCCAGTTGATCTCATTTTCTTTTTCTATTTTGATCCACTTGATCAATTTTTCCCCAAACAACTGAAAAACAAACAAACAAACACACTTAACAACTAGCCTAAAATCTAAAAAAACTAAGCGAACAAGCTCATATCCTTTGCTTCATTAGAGAGAACCCTCTCTGAGTCGAGGAAGGCTAGGTCCTAGGGCTCCAAAGATTGGTTTCATGTTACTCTGTCATTTGGTCTGTGAATCTTCCAAATCACAGGAACCTAACATAATGGCGATCACGGTGGGACATTTCTGAGTTCATATAAATCTGACTATCTTTCAAGACTCACAGGAAACCCCTGTCCAACTGAGAAGACTATCTTGTCGACATACCCCACCGCCTTAACGTAATTGCAATCACAATGGGACCTTTCTTAGTTAGTGACAAACAAAGTATACCTTAGAACTTCATAAAACCCTTGGCTCAAGAATATCTAGTGATAATCAGCCACCTCGCTGCCACACTAACATAATGGTGATTATGGTGAGACTCTCTGAGTTCATGACTGTCTAGCAAACTGTTGCTGACTTATTAGTAATTCAGATTAAATCATAAAATCAGCTGATAAAGCCTTTAGAGTAAACTTTCTTTGTTTCATCACCTTAGCTAAGTGCTGAAAAAAAATTTAGGACACTCTTACAAATCAGACTGCACATTAAAAACTCAGAAAATAACCCCAAAAAACAATTTTTTAGATTGACTGTTCATATCAATTTTGGCGGTGGACCATAGACAATATATCCTCAAAAACCAAAAATATCCACCTGGCGACTCCACTAGCCTTGAGTAGGCCTTTTTGAAAACTTTGTTAAGCTTCCATAAACTATTATAAGACTTCTTTACAAACAACCTTGAAAAGTCTAAGAAGTCTTAAGCATACACTGAGCTAGTTTGACAAAACTTAGAGAAGATAAGTTGTTGAAAACATTCATAACTTTCAGCCTCTCTAAAGTTTGAATCTAAAATCTGGCTTCACGAATAATTCATACCAGATCTCATCCAGGCCCTCCTACCGTAGTTGATGACCCAGAAAATATTTTGTGGCAAAATTCTAATACTAGTAATTTAACTACCGATAGGAGCCTTCATAGAGCAAGCTCTGTACCTGAAAATCTTATATCCTTGCTAGACCAAACTTTTGACTTGCGCCATACAAGAAATATTTTTAGAACCAAGTCACAACCTAGCTTTGACAATTCCAATCTTGAGCCCTTAGACTTGCAACAGAGTTCTAGCGGAGAAACATCTCCTACTACTCCACCTGATTTTCAGCTCCTCCACCACTTTAGCTCTTTCCATCCCAAGTCTACTCAAAATCATTTTGTTGGTCCAAGCACCTCTAACACTCCCACTCACAACACCACTGTGCAAATCACTTCATCTCATGTACCAAATCCTCCACTTGTAAATTTACCAGTACCACCTATCATGGCAGTATGGTATGCACCCCTAGTGTTACCTCAGCCTTTGGCACCTTTGCCAAATGACTATCAGTCTAGGATCCCACACTTCACTGGGGCTGAATCCACTACTTCCCAACAACATGTAGATAGAACAAATGATGCTTTTGATTACATGGAATTAGATGAAGAAACCATCAAGATGAGAATTTTCACCCAAAACATAGGAGGCGAAGCTCAGAAATGGTTTAAAGGCTTAACTCCTCATAGCATACATGATCTCCCGTCATTATACCAAAATTTCATAAACAAATTGGAAATCAAGAGAAACCCACTTCAAGTCCTCTCTGAATATAATACTCTTAATAAAAACACAGTAGAAAGTGTTCAAGATTATTGTACCAGATTCAACAGTGTTTATATCACTCTCCCACCTAACATCAAACCTCCACCCCGCTTAGCTCTAGCAAAATTTCTGGAAGGTTTCGATCCGGTTATGACATATCACCTAAGAGAAAGAGAACTTACAACTCTAGAAGAAATGCAAAAGGGGGCTATTAGTGCAGAAGCAAACCTTGCTGAAAAGAGGGCTAGGCTGAGATCAAAAAAGAAGGTCACATACCGAGATGAAACCTTTCCCTCCACATCCTCTTCCAATGCCAAAGTATACAACCTGGAAAGAAAAATGGAAAGAATGATAGAAAGAATGATGGAAAGAATAAGTCTCAGTGATAGAGCACCTCCTAGGGACAACCAGCCAAACCCACAAACCAAAAACCGGAATCAAAACTTTAGAAGGGACTCACCCCAAATCAAACCAAGAGACAATGATAAGGAAATTAGGCCTCCTTTCCAAGATAATTATCTTGATGAAGGAGAAAGAGACATTGAACATATTGAGGAAAATCATCTAAAACTCATAGGCTCTAATAGTGAGGGTGAGGTTTATCTTACAGAGGAAGAACAAGGTTTCTTCTCCTCATACCAAGATGAAATTGACTATGAAGATTCTGAAGACCCTGAAATTGGTTTACAAAATTCCATAATGGAATTCCATAGGAAATATGATCTCAGAAGTAAGAATAACCAAGAAAACTTGAAGAAAAACCAGGAAAACTTAAAAAGGAACAATTCAGATTCTGCTGTCAAGAAAACTCCTGAAGCTATTCTTAAAAAACCAACAGACAATGTTAATATTATGGCTAAGAAACTGATCTAAACAAAGACAAAACTAGCCAATCAAACATCAACTCAAACTGTGCCAGCACTTCCACTAAAATTCCTGAAAATACCATCCTAAACAAAGCTCCACATAAAAATCAAAAGGACAGATCAGTAGAGAAGGTAATGGCTGAAAAAGATGATGCAAACACGTCAAAAGCTCAAGTACCTTTCAGTTCCGAAGGGGAAATTTCTAAAATCAAAATAAATATGCCCCTAACTGAATTGATAGCTCAAAATTTCTATAAATCCTAGGTTATAAAAATCTTAAACATAGGAAATGATACCGACACCTTGCACTTAGCTTGTGACACTCCCGAACTGTTATTTGGACCAAAGATAGAAGGAAAGTATCAAGAAGGAACCACTCCTCCTTTTTACATCAGCTTGAATGTACATGACCAGATCCTACATAACGCTATGCTAGATTCCGGTGCCTCTCATAATCTCATGCCTAAAGTGATAATGGACAGATTAGGCTTAGAAATAACCAAACCTTACAAAGACTTGTACTCTTTTGATTCAAGTAGAGTCAAATATTTGCTCCTAATTAAAGACCTGTGTGTAAATCTGGCACATGTCCCATATAAACATTTGGTTATGGACATAGTAGTAGCAGACATTCCCCCGAAATATGGAATGCTTTTATCTAGAACCTGGGGGGCTAAACTCCAAGGAAACATTTAGTTAGACATGTCTTATGCTACTATTCTTGTTTTCAACCAACCAAGAAGATTATACCGTGAATCACACATGAAATATATGGTTAGTAGTCAAGAGAAACCAGAAAACATACCTCTTTTTTCCATACATTCAAACATGGATTCCCTCATCTTACACCTAGAAGATGACATTGATGAAAACACAAGTGAAACTAAAACCAGTTCAAGCACAGTATCGCAGCTAGACCAACCTCTATATGATGAATTTTATACTCAAAATTATCATGACCGGATACACTTGCATTTTGATGAAATAAAACTCGATTCGCCAGAAACTAAAACTAAAACTTCGGAAGAAGTAATCATTTTAAATTCTCAAACAAGTGATCTCAACCCAATACAAGTATCAAACACACAATTAAACCTCTCTTTTGATTTAAAGCCGCTAAAGGATTTGCATAACACAACAACATTGGGAAACCAGAAGCTAGAAAGCCTTATGTTCTCGCCATATCTTAGCGCTTCACCCTCTAAATATTGCAATTCTCCAAATGAAATGTTAACCATTTCTAGTACTTCGACAGATCCTAAAAAGATATTCACTAGTTTTGATGATAAGGAAGCTGATGAAAACAATTGTGAAAAACTTGAGTTGTTTAAATTACCTAGGATTTTGTCTCTATATCATAAATTAATGAATACAAGACTAGACAAGATTCTTCACAATACAAACATATCCCGGAAAATGAATACAAAACACCATAGAAAGGTTGTCCTCTCTAGATATCATCCCTTTCAAAAAAGAACACAAAAACTCTAGTCAAACATAGTCACTCGAAAAGAAGACAGCTAAACAGAGGTTATGTTTAGATTTTAAAAACATAAATAAACCTCTCATAAACAACAATCATCCCCTTCCAAAAATAGATCATATCATAAGAAAACTAGGTGTTTCTATTCATGTGGTTTTGAGTGATAATTTTTCAGGATACCATCGAATAACACCACTTCAAATAGATCAGCTCAAAGATTTCTTCAAATACACTATTGGCAACTTCAAGCTCAAACCAATTTGTCCAAAACCAGTGAACACCGAAGATGCCCTCAGGAAAGCTATGTTCCCGATTCTGAATTTCCTTGTCATGATGTACCTTGATGATGTCATCATATGCTTTAAAAATGGCAAAGAATATTTGCATTATTTGAAAAAGATGTACAGCAAAAGGAGAAGTGGAAATCAAAGGTATAAAGAAGCACAACAGGAAGACACAGGGTTGTTTACAGATTCATACATGAATCCTTATGTTATGCTTGCAAGAGAAATTTTTTCAAAATTTTCTTTTCAAGAGCAGAGTGGACCAAGAGCATCAGGAGATCCTTATGAAGATAAGATGCTCAAGTTCCACCGTTTTTAGGAGTTCTAGTTTCAGATTTTTCAGTTATTGTACATACCATTGCTTGAAGAATTAAAAAAAAAAAAAACTGAATATACAAAAACAATATAAAAGTAGAAAAAGAGGGTGGCTTGAAAACACCATGAAAAGCCCATGTTCAAAAAATAGTCATGCTAAAAGTGTGCAAGTCTAAATGCCACTACTAGTGCTCAAAAGGTATCTTGTTCAGTTATCTAGCCTAATCATAACTGAGCATGTTTTAAATTGATTTTTGATAAGTTAGTGAGAGAGATGATAGTCAAATTGTGTAAGCTTGACTTATTAATGAAAGTATATTAGGACAAGAATGTTGGTTCCACACGCTCAAAACAGAACCAAAGAGAAAAATAGGCATGAAAAATAATTTGTATATCTTGGCTCTGATTTTTCTAAGTTTCATCTTGTACATAAATAGTGTTTCTGTGCAGCTAGTTTTTATGCCACAAACGCATAACAAATCAGAATGTCTAATCCTGATTTGATCATTTTTCCAATTTCATGTTTTAGACTAGTGAATGAAATCCTCTCAAAAAGATTAATCCTTACAATTGATCGTAGTATAGGTAGAGAAACAAAGGAGTTCACCAGTTTAATCTGAATTCCGGGAAGATATAAGTGTAGCATTATATAGTTTTTCTTATTTCCAAAAAAAAATCATGTCAAACGGTTGCTAATCCAACACTAAAGAACAAAAAATGCTAGGAAAAGTAGCTGGGTAGGTAGAGTTGAGGTTGATGCTAATCATGCGGTAATTGTTTTTCAGAAAAGCATCATTTTCAGGAATAGCATCAATCAAAAGAAGAATTTGTGCCAATGGATGAGGCACTAGTCTTCACAAGCATGAGATCTACAGTTTTGGACACCTCTTGAAAAGGAGTTGCCCTCCCCAAATGGAGCCACTGTTAGTCATCACTATTTTTACCTGTTTTGATGACTAAATTCCTTGGCTAAAGTTTTCTATAAGCTAATCTCAAATCTGTCAATTTTTCATCTAGAAAACACCCCAAACAATTTTTTTTCCTCCTACCCCTCCCTGTCAGTCTATGATGAGAACAATTTTCAGTTTTCAAGTCATATCTCGCTTCAACAAAGTCTCCCTGTCTATAGCTGTCATAACTTCGCTTCTCTGCTATCATTTTACTTTGTTTCTCATGCCATTCACTATCCAAAAGTTGAAAAAGTTTCTGCTCCTCTATCCTTGATCATCTTGTCATATGACAATCTAATCATGCCTAAGAAAACACTCAGAATATGTGACTATTGTCTCCAAGTTAGATAGTGGTGTTTAGGGTGTTTTTCCTTGGCTAATATATCCTAAACCAAAAAACCTGTTTATAGTACCAGTTAGCCATGAATCTTTCCCTATTTTGAAAAACAAGCCTTGATCTATCCATAGGTTGCACACCACTAAGAGGTCACTTTGTCTCATTTAAGAAAAAGTTCAAAAAAGATCCAAATCAGGAAAAGATGAGGATGTTCACTGTCTGAAGAAATATGCTTAGATCAGGCTAAATCTCCATGAAACACCAAAGGAGTTCTCCAATGTTCAAAGGCATATGTTGTTACATCTCTGCAGGGGTGTAATTGAATGATGATCAGTGTGCAAATGGGAGCAAAGGATCAACTGAAGAAGTTTCTCATACTGAAATATTTTTCCTTCAATAATGAGATGGAGAGCTGTAAAGTAAAGAGAAGCAAGTGTACATGGTTTAAATCAAAAGGTTGCCTGAAGAGCAGATATCATTCCTCAAATCAAATGAACACAAGAGACTGAGTGATGTTGATCAGCATTGCTGCATAATCTTTCCAAAGGACATCATCATGTAGGGCATAAGAAGACAACTTCTTCTTATGTTACCTTGAACCTGGGATGTGAACATTAGTCAAAGGTAGTGTCAATATACTTCTGAAAACGTAGTCAAGGGAAAATTTAGTTTAATGATGTCTAGCAGTGAACACTCTCCATATACTAATCACATTGTTGCTTCCTTAAAAACTTTACAGTGATATGGCAAAGCAAAGGCATATATTACAAGGAAAGGTATAGTGATTGAAATAGATAGAGATCTTGTGTTTAAGATAACCTCCTTCAATAATAAGTAGAGGGTTAAAAGCACAATGATAGAACCTCCTTCAAAAAGTAGAGGGTTAGAAAAACATTGTTGTGGCCTCCTTCACAAGCAAGCAGAGGGTCAAACAGGTTTTTGAGAAACTTCATTGGCTGCTTCGTGCTTTTTCCTCCAAAGGATGAACAGAAGATGCATAGCAAGGTTTAAAATTGTGTTTGAGAAAGGTTTCTATTGGAAAGACGAGTTGAGGAATAGTGGTGACTCAAAGGAAAGATGATAAGTTAAAGGCCTTTTTCATATCACAAGCAAAGAGTGACATGATGGTGTTAAAAGGCCTCCATATTTATGTTTATGAAAGCCTCCTTCAAAGTATAATCCAAGGGTGGATTTTTGACCAAGAGCGGCCTCATCTAAATGGCCAAGGAGGTAGAACAAGCTTGGTTTTAAAATGAATTTTGAAAACTGATATAAATAAACATTCGCACAGAGGGTTTATGTGGAAAGGCATATTTTTCATTTAGAACAGATCCATTATGGCTTATCAAAAATACTCCCTCCAAGTGATGAATAAAGGGCAAAGCGACAAGAGTTATTTTTTCACCTCATTTAAAAGACAGTGGGCACATGGTTAAGATAGGTGAATTTTCATTGTTTGAAGGCCCCCTTCATCATCAGCTAAGGGCCCAACCATGACTTCACATGAGCATAAGTGGTCACATTTGCAAGGATTTTCTTCAGGACAAATAGAAGGTGTATACAAAGTCAAAGGAAAGTGTTAGTCCACAATGCCTAACAGAAAGCCCTCATCATCTACTAATCATGTTTTTCACTCTTAAAAAGATTCATAGTGATTTTGAGACAAGGAAAATTACCATAAGCAAAGTCACATGGGAAAGAGGACAGTTGGTTTGAGAGACTTCAACAATGGCCTCCTTCACAAAAACGTAGAGGGCATATTAACAAAGGTTAGAGTTTTCTTGGAAAAGAGAGACACTGTGTTTTAAAGGAAACCTTCAGTTTGATGACAAAGGAAAAAAAGTGAGTAATCACCAAAAAAAGAGGGAAAATGCATTCCAAACGTTTTCAAAAAGTAGCTATAAAAGCCCTCAAAATCAAATATCATTTCTATTATGCAAAGGAGCGAAGAAAAAATGTTCTTTCAAAACCTAAGCGAGCAGTTTGCATAGTTTTTCAGGACACGACGCGCCTGTAGGTGCTCGCAGAAGGCCTTTTCATTGAGCGTGATGCACCTGTAGAGTGGCGCGACACACCTGTTACACTCCACCTGACCTGACCACAGCGGCGTTCATAGGCTCCCAGACCCGACCCGACAACATTCAAATGCTATGCACCTCTGCACAGGAGCGTAGCACTTCCCAAACTGCCTCCTTTTCACCTCAAATTGAATTTGTGCACGGTGAAATCATCTCCAAAAAACAGACATACTTTTTTAAAGAGGTATTTATTGAATTTATTCACTAAATGTTTTAGTTTGAGGAAGGTGTTAAGGGTCATTTTATTATGAAAAAGACACAGTCCCATTGAAGGGAAAAACACTGTTTATTATCAAAACCACCATGTTTACAAAGATGCAACGAAACAGTGATTGAAGAGAAAGGTTATTATTTGATTGCAAAGGCCTATTTTGGTTAAAGAAGCCAAGCATAGTTTTTAAAAAGAAAAAATAGTTTTTCAAAAGGAAAAAGGTATGTTGTGTTTAAAAAACCAGGGCACAGTCCAAAGAAGAAAAACACAGTCTTGTTAAGGCTAAAAACACTATTTATTTAAAACTGTCATATTTATTAAGATGTAGAGAAAAAGTGATAAAGGAGTAAGGTTAATTGTCAAGGGGTTTGTTGTTATAAGTAGTTAAGGGAGAAAATTCAGTCTGCTCTCAAAACCTACCTTGTGTGCTAAACAAGACAAGGGACAGTGTCTAAAGAAAGAAAGGCTTATTATCAGTTTAAAAGGGTATACTGAAGACATAAATTTGTGGTCACTTAACAAAATCTTGTTTGCCAACTAAAGACAACACTTAGTCTCACAAAGAGAAAAACAGGGTTTGATTGAAGACCTATTTCAGTGATCCTTTGAACATCTATTTTTGTGAGTCAGTAAAGGGTATCAAAAGAAAAATTCTTCCAAATAAAGTCAGCAAGGGTGGATTTCACAAAATGTTTGAGGCTTTAACAACTCAAGAAGTAAATGAATCCCCTTCAATTCTTTTTAACTTCCATGAGGTGGGCTGCCTTGATTTTTTCCAAAAGGTCCAGGAGGTCACCAATTACCCTCCCTTAAAACAACTATTTGCCTTGAGGCTGCAAGGAAAGCATGTCCATCTAGCAGGTCTGGACTTTAAACTCACTCCTAGGGCTGTCTCCAAAGCAACTAAGATCCCCTATATAGGAGAAAAATGGTTCAAACAAGCATACCTAGATCTGAATCACTATAAACCCTTTCTCAAAACCAGACCATCAGGATGCTTACCAAGATATTTTCCCTTTTTCTCACTTATTGAGCAGCTATGCCCCCCTCATGAAATTCATCATGAAGTATTTCAAATGTGAAGGGAGGTTTTCCCGAATTTATTCCTATCACATTAGGCTTCTCATGCATTTCACAAGAACTCAGTTGCTGAACCTACCTTTCTTCCTCTACAAAATAATAGACAAGATGTCCTCCCTTGCTCAAAATACAACTCCTGCTCAGCAAAAAGCCAGTCTTTTCCATCATTTCCTCATCAAAATCATCATCCTTCACCAGCTCGAAAAGAAAGGAGTGTCTTGGGAGACTTTCATTTCGCAACTAGATTTTTCCATTGCCTCTTCATCTCATGCCCATCTCACATATCCTCCTCACCCTCCACTCATTATTTCTCTCCTCCATCAAGTCAAAATATTCCTCAAAGGCAAAACATCACCCATGATTGACAGTGAAAAAGAGAAATTTTTTGAAAGCATACATGAGGTTAGTGGTGATGAGGAACATACGGACACTAAGAAAATTAATGATGATGAAGAAAAATAGGGCAATGACCATGATCAGCAAATTAGTGAAGATGAAGAGCCCAGCAACCCTAAACAGAGCAGTGAAAATGAGCAATGAAAGAGTGAGGAAGAAGAGGTGCAAAGTAGTGAGGATGAAGTTGTCAGCCCTAAACAAATTCTAAACAGTGAAAAATGTGAAGCTAGAGCAGATGATGATGAAGGCAACATTATAAAGGGTCAAGTTGAACAAGTGCTAGAAACAAAATCTCATCTCTCTTCTCCTCCACACAGCCAAGAACATGTGCTTGCTGCCTTTCCTAGGCAAGGGGCCATGATTCATTCTCCAAAAGCACCAAAGGTCAAAAACACCAGATCTGCAAAGAAGAAGATCACTCCAGCAGTGACTAGCAATGTCACTAGAGCGCTAAGGTGTAGAGGAAATTTTCCTAAGAAGAGTATTGTTGAATTTCCAAGAAAAAAAGGACAAAGAAGCTTATCCAAAGAAAGGGCAAAGAAAAAATTGAACAACGGGAGAGTAGTCATGAAAAAGAAAGAGAGTTTGAGATCAAAAAAATAGACGGTGTTGTTGGAGATGATGAAGCTAGAATTCTTGAGTCACTTTTTCAAAACAGCGAAGCCCAAATACATGACTTGGAAATTGATCTAGAAAGGTAAAAGGACCTCATACATTTCCTACAAATGAAAAACAAACAAATGAGTGGTCAAATGGCAGTTTATGAGGCCCATGCTTTCAAATACCAAAGGGAAGCCTAAAAAGCACAAGTCAAGCTTAAAGAGCTTATGGGCGAATTTGATGATACTGAAGAAGAAGAGCAGCCAATGAGAAAGAGACCTAGGACTATGGGTCTCAGGAAAGCTTTGGAGAAAAAGAAGGAAGAAGAAGTAGCCCTTGTTCGATCTTATCCTCTCACACAATTGCTCGCCCAAGAAATAGAAAATGATAAAGAATCATGGCTTGAAAGGGCCAACAATAATTTAGAGGATAAATTAGATAAAGAAAACAGAGATTTGAGTCTACAAAAGAATATGACCGGGCACTACAAGAGCTTGAACCAATTTGCCCGAAGAAAGCTCAAACTTACTCAAGAAAGGCTCAAAGCTGCTCGAAAGAGGCGCCCGGTAGAAAAACTGGAGAAAGGCATATCTAGGCTCGAAATATTGGCCTCAGCTTCCTTGCATGTTTCTAAGAACCCATAAGGGGATTTCTCGCCAAAATTGAGCAAATTTTCACATGATTTGTTTTTTGCGTATTTTGGCCCTAATTGCACATTTTTCAAGGCACTGCCATGAGTTCTAGGAGCATCCTCTGCTCATGAAAGTCATTTTTTTGGATGGATTAAATTCATGGGCAGCTAATCACAAATTTTCAGATCAAAACGAGGAGTTTTGGTCCCCCAAAGAGGCAAAAATTAGTCAAAATACACCTTTCTGCCTCATATATCAGCAGATGAGACCCCCCTGGGATTTTTCACTCAGTACACCTTTTGATAGACTTCCAGGAATCAGTTTTGGAAAAATAAAGTAGTTCTAGAAACTAGACATCCAGGGATTTCCAACGACCCATCACCGGCCTCGTTTTGACATCGGAGGTCCCTCAAAAGTTGTTTGCAATACAAGCAATTTTCAGCTACTAAGTTCCTATAGCATTTTGGCAAAAAAGGCAGATTTTTGAAGATGCTCATCCAAATGTGCGTTAAGAATTTTTTAACACTTTTCAGTCATGTAAAGTCAATATTTTTTCCTTTTTTAGTATTTTATATATATTTTGAAGATATTTTGTTCCTTGGGCTTTGCAAAGCCTCAAGGACAAAATCAGATATTTGTTTTAAGCCTATGAGCTTCTAGTCAGTTTTGTCAAGCTTATCTTCTCATTTCCTATATAACTCATGGAGAATCATTGAAATATTGTTGAGTGAAGAGTTGATAAACAAGCTGGACTTTGAAGAGCTTAAGAACTTAACTGAGCTTAGAGCAATATATGTTATGATTTTTGATGATTAGACTTGTTTTATGGATTGAATAGCTTGACTTGCTTGCCTAGATGATGGAAAGGATCTATGTGCAGGATTCCATGGCTTGGTAAATGGTATTGTGCTTCTTTTCAGTTATGTTTTATTAGTTTTTCACATGTGTATCCATGTTTCTTGCTTGTTGTAGGTCAGTAAAGAATATTTTGAGGTATGCCCATGGAGGCACATCAAATTTCCTGATTCATTGCAGCTTCTATGTTTTCATCCTTCTTGGTCATGTCAAAGGATTCTTAACTTCCCTTTGGTCCACTAAGAACTTGTTATTTATTTCCTTAATTATTAATATGACATGCTATCTTGTTTGATTCATGGTATGCCCTGCTTACTCATAGTTGTTTAAACCTCATTAATGAAATCTCCTTTGAAGTATTAACTATCTAGTTTAAATCAGAGAGGTCTTGTTTCGATCTTGCCCTCTGCCTATACTTGCAGACTTATTTCAAAGTTCTCATCAGTTTGAATGTGTTTCTTAGGAGTCTCATTTCCACATTTTGAGCTGTTGGTTTGTCTTACATGTGTTCTCAATAGCTGAAGGTGATTTTCCCAAAGTTAGAGGGTCTTATACTTCTATGTATCACCTGAATGTTTATTTTATGCATCTATCAGTTTGAATTTGATTCATAGTGATTAACGGTTAGCCCTACCACATGAATGCTTGATGTTTAAACTATTTATGCTTAAGATCTCTTTGTCTTGCACAAACTTGATGTTCATTTCACTTCATAAACCACCTGAAATATCCATTGTCTATACTAAATTGGCCCTGCAGTACACCCTACCCATTGTCTTGACATCCTTGGCTTGCTTTTGACCCCATAGCCCAGTTGATCTCATTTTATTTTTCTATTTTGATCCACTTGATCAGTTTTTCCCCAAACAACTAAAAAACAAACAAACAAACACACTTAAAAACTAGCCTAAAATCTAAACAAACTAAGTGAACAAGCTCATATCCTTCGCTTCATTAGAGATAGCCCTCTCTGAGTCCAGGAAGGCTAGATCCTAGGGCTCCAAGTATTGGTTTGATTTTATTACGTCATTTGGTCCGTCAATCTGCCAAATCATAGGAACCTAGCATAATGGCGATCACGGTGGGACATTTCTAACTTCATATTAATCTAAATATCTTTCAAGACTCACGGAAAACCCCTGTCACACTGAGAAGACTATCTTGTCGACTTACCCCACCACCCTAACATAATGGTGATCATGATGGGACCTTTCTGAGTTAGTGACAAACAAATTATACCTTAGAACTTTAGAAATCCCTTGGATCAAGAATATCCAGTGATTATCAGCCACCTCATCGCCACACTAACAGAATGGTGATTATGGTGAGACTCTCTGAGTTCATGACTTTCTAGAAATTTTTTTTTGAATCATTAGTCCTTCAGATTAAATCATAAAATCAGCTGATAAAGCCATTAGAGTAAAATTTATTTGTTTCATCACCTTAGCTAAGTGCTAAAAACAAATTTAGGACACTCTTACAAATCAGACTGCACATTAAAAACTCAGAAAATAACCCCAAAAAACATTTTTTTAGATCAATTGTTCATATCAGTTTTGGTGGTGGACCATAGATAATATATCCTCAAAAACAAAAAATATCCACCTAGCGACTCCACTAGCCTCCAGTAGGCCTTTTCGAAAAATTTTCTAAGCTTCCATAAACTATTATAAGACTGCTTTACAAACAAGCTTGAAAATTCTAAGAAGTCTTAATCATACACTGAGCTAGTTTGAAAAAACTTAGAGAAGACAAGTTGTTGAAAAAATTCATAACTTTCAACCTCTCTAAAGTTTGAATCTAAAATATGGCTTCGTGAAAAATGCATACTAGATCTCATCCAGACCCGAATCCTCCTACCGTAGTTGATGACCCAGAAAATATTTTGTGGCAAAATTATAAGACTAGTAATTTAACTACTGATAGGAGCCTTCATAGAGCAAGTTTTGTACCTGAAAATCTTACATCCTTGCTAGACCAAAATTTTGACTTGCGCCATACAAGAAATCTTTTTAGAACCAAGTCACAACCTAGCTTTGACAATTCTGATCTTGAGCCCTTAGTCCTGCAACAGAGTTATAGCAGAGAAGCATCTCCTACTACTCCACCTAAATTTCAGCTCCTCCACCACTTTAGCTCTTTCCATCCCAAGTCTACTCAAAATCAGTTTGTTGGTCCAAGCACCTCTAACACTCCCACTCATAACACCACTATGAAAATCACTTCGTCTCACATACCAAATCCTCCATTTGTAAATTTACCAATACCACCCATCATGGCAGCATGGTATGCACCCCTAGTGTTACCTCAGCCTTTGGCACCTTTGCCAAATGACTATCAGTCTAAGATCCCACACTTCACCGGGGCCGAATCCACTACTGCCCAAAAAATGTAGATATAATGAATGATGCTTTTGATTACATTGAATTAGATGAAGAAACCATCAAGATGAGAATGTTCACCCAAATCCTAGGAGGCGAAGCTAAAAAATGGTTTAAAGGCTTAGCTCCTCATAGCATACATGATCTACGGTCATTATACCAAAATTTCATAAACAAATTGGAAATCAAGAAAAACCCACCTCAAGTCCTCTCTGAATATAATACTCTTAGGAGGAACACGAGAGAAAGTGTTCAAGATTATTGTACCAGATTCAACAGTGTCTATAATGCTCTCCCACCTAACATGAAACCTCCACCCGGCTTAGCTCTAGAAAAATTTCTAGAAGGTATCGATCTAGATATGACATATCAGCTAAGAGAAATAGAACCTACAATTCTAGAAGAAATGCAAAAGGGGGCTATTAGTGTGGAAGAAAACCTTGCTGAAAAGAGGGCTAGGCTGAGATCAGAAAAGAAGGTCACATACCGAGATGAAACCTTTCCCTCCACATCCTCTTCCGATGCCAAAATAGACAACCTAGAAAGAAAAATGAAAATAATGGTAGAAAGAATGATGGAAAGAATAAGTCTCAGTGATAGAACACCTCCTAGGGACAACTAGCCAAACCCACAAACCAGAAACCGGAATCAAAATTTTAGAAGCTGTTGACGGGAAAATATGTCCAACCAACAGTAGGGGATCTCCCCGGTAGAAATTCCCAATTAGACTTTGAACCGTTTGGAATAGGGATCCCGTCCGGGGTGTGGGTCTGGCTACCGCTTAAATGACTTTCTCTCCAATCTCGAAGAACCTGATCGAATCTGCAGACATACACTTATTCACATGATACAGAATACATGACTGATGTATAAAACTGATATATAACACTGTGTGTAGCAAGGTAGTGAACAAAATGCATACGCCCAGGAAGTGTCGTTAGCAACACATCTATGGGGTAATGCATGCAAGATAATCTGACCACCAAAGAAACAGTTCTTTGTGGCGAGAGTATCCCTTAACTTTCTGGAAAATGCAACGAAATGCTAATAAAATAGTCCATCAACATTCATTGTAAGAACAAATGGTAAAATTGAGCATCATCAAACACAAACACAGATAACTATGGAGCATAAATGATACTATTAAGAACACATCGTTCATTAATCATACGATATTCTGAAGATATACGCAGAATACACACAGTATTGTCACAGCTAAACACATCATCCAACAAAGGGGTTTTAACAAGTATCTGTATTACATATGCATAAGAGTATAACCCTTCAATTTCAATGCTATATCGCTCTTCAATCCCCAAAAGAGCAGCCCATAACTATGTACCCCGCAGGGGTATTTATAGATTCAAGAAACACCCTTTGGGCTTTCCAACGCTTCGACTTCCCGACGGTTCAGCTTCCCTGCGACCTTGGAAGAACATGCGACCTGTGACCTACGGAAGTGATTGTGACTTGCGACTCAGGTGCAGGTGCGACTTGCGACTCAAGCGTATGCGCGACCTGCGACCTGGGGACGGTCGCGACCTGCGACCTGGGGACGGTCGCGACCTGCGACCGAAGGAACTTAGCTATGGAGGTGGTCGTGTGATTGAGAGATCTGGAGCGTCAATCTTCTTCCCCTTGAGGAAATCTCGCCAGGTCTGGTAATCTGCTGCTATAGGGGAGACTAGAGGGATTTCCTCTTTTAATCGATGCATACATTCCAGGGCATTCGGTATTAGAGTTTCCTTCTTCTGGGAGATCCGACGAGGAAAGCTGAGGATTTGCACCGGGTGACCATGCAATCGACCAGTTCTCTTGGTGATTTAGTGATGCCTCAACTTCGGGTGCGGCAGCAAAATTTTTGTTCTGCTGCTGGTGGGGTAACGACCTGATTTCCTGATTCATTTTTGCTCCTGTTTTTTTATTTTCATCCAACACCTTCAACGATGAAATGTGATGAAGAGCGTTCATGGGAGTTCATGCGCTGCACACCACCCATGATGACATTATATGTGCGTACATCACTTTGTCCTGCATCCGTCAAATTTTTTGTTCAATTCATCTTCATCCGTACTTATATTTTGGCATCTTGGGTGTGACCCCAATCCTTCTCAGGCACATCCCGGGAGGCTGATGTAGCATCAAGACCGGTCTGCACGATTATTCGTCCAAAGCAAACGAAGCCTCCCTGAGTCGAAGCCACGTTTCTCCGTTTGGTTTTCTGCCGTGCTCACCAATGGGGCCACCGCTATTTAGGGTGAGCATTTCTCTATATACTTGCCTCATGGTCATTTCCAATACATCACATTCTTTCATGACTGCCAGTGGGACTTCATTGACTTGGGAAGGCTTACTTTGGAGCTCTCGCACTTCACTCTCCAGTACTGATTTCTCCTGTTCCACTGCTTTTAGCCTGTTTTGTAGGGAAATAATCTCCCTGCTCATTCTAGTGACATTTTCCTCCGTAGCCGCGGCAAAAGCGGTGCCTGTTGATGCTATCATTACATGGTTAGTCCTTGTATCCAGGAATATGTCCTTTCCAGTGGCGACCGTAGATATGGCGGGATGGCTTTGCGCCAAGGATTTTCTTTTCTCTTGCCATATTTTGAAGGAGAATTGGTCAAATGTCAATCTAGTCAGGTCGAAGACCTCTTCTTCTTGTTCCCTGGGAAAATCGTCATCAGAGAGGATACTTTTCGTGCCACTTGGCGGGATCTCCAAGGGAGATATGTCAATGTCCTCTATTATTTCATCCTCTTCATCCTGCCTTTGTCCTTTTCCTTCCTCCTTTTGTCGGTGCTCGGCTTCCTCCTTGTCATGTTCCTCCTTCTTCCTGCGTTCTGTCTCTGCGTCAAATGTCAATCTAGTCAGGTCGAAGACCTCTTCTTCTTGTTCCCCGGGAAAATCGTCATCAGAGAGGATACTTTTCGTGCCACTCGGAGGGATCTCTAGGGGAGATATGTCGATGTCCTCTATTAGTTCATCCTCTTCATCCTACCTTTGTCCTTTTCCTTCCTCTTTTTGCCGGCGCTCGGTTTCCGCCTTGTCATGTTCCTCCTTCTTCCTGCGTTCTGTCTCTGCCTCTGCTTCTCTTTCAGCTTTTATTTTTCGCTCTGCTGCGGCAGCTTGGTCTACCTTCTTTTGACGTTCAGCTTTGTCAAGTTCTTCCTTAAGTGCTTGTTCTGCCGCCGCCTGTGCTTCCTTTTCCCGTCTTTCCTTTTCCTCGGCCTGTTTCTTTTTCCGCTCTGTCTTTGCATCTTTTCTACGTTTCTCTTCATCCTCCTTCATTTTCTTTTCCTCTTCCTTCTTGGCTTGGGCCTCTGCTCCTCTTAGCTGATCCGAGGTGTCAGGCCCTGTACTGGTCCGGGTTTTCTTATCCCGAGAGGAAGAAGAGCCTCCTAGTTTATGGCTCCTATCTTCTAAATTTTGGTGATCCTCTTCTTCTCGGTCAGAGTCAATCCCTGGAGCTAGTCGCCTATCTGCGTTGTACCAGTTTCTTTTCTTGTCCTCTGTCGGGCATTCCACATGCTGATAGCTCCATTTAAACTTGGCCCTCTTACAGTGCTCAGGAACTATCTTCACCGGGTCATATGTTCGGTAATCCAGATTTCTAAAGTGATAACCTTTTATCTCTTCCCCTTCAGCTCCTACTTCTCTGAAGTCCTTGACTGTATAAGCACTGATGGTGAGGGGTAGAGCGGGCCAAGGTTTCTTCTTTCCTTTGGAAAGGACACTGGAGAAACCCAATGTCATCTGGAAACATACCTTCTGCATAAGCACCTTATCGGTAACAAACCTAGGCAGAGCATGTGGTGCTTTGAATGTGCCAAATACTTGAATGATTGTATATTCAGTGAATGGAAACCAGTGCGCCACCTGGCCTAGTGTCTCCATCACTCGCTAGGACATGCAGGGGGTGTCTTGACCAAATAGCTTCCGGTAAAGGGCGGGAATGAATATCTGAGAGATTTGCTCAATGTTTGGCTTGTACCTGGATTCCCAGAACACCTTGGTCTGCAAATGGATTGCTCAAGTCTGTGCGGAGTCCTAGTTATGTGGCCATCCCTCTACATGCAGCCGGGCACAGACAACATCTAATAGATACGAAGCCATATAAAACTCTAACGGCGTTCCTTCATCTGGGGCTAAAGCCGAAGCCAAATTTGTTTGCATTGAGCCCATTAACATACCGGCCCAGTTGAAACGAGTGTCGTGCACCGTTACATACTCCATTATAGTTGCCCATGCGCCGTTGAAGGTGGTGGCATCCGGACATCCATACAACCTGCAAAGCATGGCGGCCACTAATTTATACACTTTCCTCAGACCGGCCACCGGGTACTCCTGGTCTTTCTTGACCTTAAATTTGTCCGGTTCCGCCCACCATTTCCTGATGGTATCAACCACAGGTACTTCATGGGCAGAAGCCCATCTCGGGGTAAATTTTTCCTCTGGTTGGGGCAGCGAGTAGTAGACCTGGGCGTCTGAGCCCTCCAACGTCGTGAGAGCTTTACCTTCACTATCTCGGATCATGAACCTCTTGGGATCCATTTTCTGTATGATCCAGTCTAATATTTCTGGGCATGGGAAGATGGCTGGATGTGCCCCTGCTAGATGTAATTTGGATTTCTTGACCTTTAGGTATATTTCCCGGTCCGGGAGATCTTCTGGAAACTCAGCTTCTGTTATAGCGAACTCGTGGTATACTTCATACCATCTCAGGCTGTCCCCTTTTGCAAAGGTGCAAAGGGTGTCTCTGTATATTGGCAGAGGGGACGTTTGCGCATCTGTGTCTGACTCTTCTTCCACCACCTGCTTGCCTTTCTTCCGGGACACTGGGGGTGCCATGTCGCTAGAGTCAGAGAGGACCGGTATCGTGTCTGCTCCAAATTCACCTATTGCATTCAGGAAATAATCCCAGGATGAGAAGGACATGATGATAATGAGCTAAATACAGTCTACACATGCAGAATTTAATTAACTATTTTTTTTTGGGGTCGCAGGGTCGCTGATTTAAAAAGAAGAACTCATATGCGACCTCGCGACCTCGCGACTAGGTCGCTGGGTCGCAGGGTCGCTAACTTCTAAAAACAGAAGACCGCACGACTTTGCGACCTTGCGACTAGGTCGCCGGGTCGCAGGTCGCACTAGGGCCTGCCCGGGGTTTTCGAGCGCGCGAGGTTTGGGGTCTATCTCTTTTCTAAAGGGAAGCATACAAGGCTGGAAGGGGTCCAGGCTAAGGATAGGAAGAAGCCATGAGGGGCTGGACCAGAAAAAGGTGACCCTGGGGTTTATGGTGATAACAGGGAAACAAAACAACGTAAAAACTTAACAAGAAAAACCCACAGCTTCACCAGATGATAATTAAGACGATGGGGAGGCCAGATTTGGGCAAGAAGAACTCATGAAGGAAAAACAGAGAGGAAATAGCAACTTACCCAGAAGAAAACGTGCCAGTCGACCTGTCAGAGCAATTTCTAAATTTTCGCTGCCAGTGACAAATGCGACCTAGCGACCTACCCTTTTAAAAAGGGGTCGCACGTGCGAGCACTTAATGAGGTCGCAAATTGAGAGAGTTAGGAGATATGCGACCTTGCGACCTAGCAACCCTAAGGTCACTGGGTCGCAAGGTCGCTGAGTCACAAATTTCTTTAATTACTTCTCCTTGCGATCTTGCGGCCTTGCGACCTGGCGACCCCTAGGTCGCTGGGTTGCACAGGTCGCATGAGTCGCAAATTTTTTTAATTTCGAAACCTGCGACCTGGCGACCCGGTGACCCTAAGGTCACTGGGTCGCATAGGTCGCAGGGGTCGCAATTGTTTTAAAGTATGGATTTGCGACTTAGCGATTTTCCCTTGAAAACTTTACTTAGCGTTTTCTTTCTAGTTTCAAAGGGGGCTCCAAAAATTTTGAAGTGTGTGTTATTATTTTTTTTTGTATTTTTGGAGGGTGTTGTAGAGGCTACAACAAATGGCGATTCACTAGATGAATTCAGAGTCTCTGCCAATGAATGGTCGATGAGGGAGGAGGGAGGGGCCAAATACTAGCTTGTTCTTTTACCTCAGAGTTTACACCTTCCTTCCTTTGCCACCTCGCATAGTTGCCTGGCCCTTTGGCTTATTGGGTGCAGATCGGCCAAATTTTAATTCTTCGCGCTCCAGGACCGGGAGGGTCGGAGAAACCTTGGACAATTGCAGGGTCCGGTACAATTATTTCGTCCTCATGGTGTTGCTCCGCTGCCAGCGAACCTCTCGGCTCCGGCGGAGTCACTGCCTAAGGAGTCATGAACGTTGCTCCGCTGCCAGCGAGCCTGGTCAGTACCCCGGCGGAGTCGTTACATCACCTCTCTGCGCAGGAAGCCTGTCTCAATCCTTTACCCTTTATTTGTGTGTGATTTCACTTATTTGAGAATGTGCCTGTAGCACTTATTTAGATGGGCATATTTTTCCTGGGCGGATGAGGGATCCCGACTTATTTTTCTTGCAGAGAGGTTGCTCCTGGTCTCATATGAGGACTCGGGTTTTTCCCGGATGACCTGCAATTCTCTTGAGTTAGCCCTGTTCCCTCATGATCCGGTTGCTGCTATGCAAAACCTTCTCTGCCTGCACCCTTCAAAGCCGCTAGGTGGTTCCTTATGCTTGAAGACTCTAGTAAGGCCGTGTACTATCCTTAGGTGCCCATTACAAGCGAGTTTCGACTGCCCCGTGTTTTGCGGGAAGGGCCTTTCATCAGCATAGAACCTCTTCAAGGAGTGAGCCAGTTGCGGGAAGCTTAGACAAGGTTTTCTTTGAAGAGTTAGAGAAAGAGTTTTTTTTTTTTTTTTTTTTTAATAAGAACAAAATGTGACTTTTATGATACAGGGGGGAAAACAGCCCTTTGAGGGCTATTCAAGTAAAATAGTGTTTGAGTTCATGCCCATTTACCGGGAGGACCTCGACTTTTCCTTCCAGAGTTTGCAATCAGAAAGTATGGGGACCCACCTTTTCTTTAACCTGAAAGGGACCTATCCATAGTGCTTGAAATTTGGCATGTTTTCCTTTCTCTTCGTGAGCTTTATCCCACTTTAGGACAAGGTCTCCTACTTCAAATTTTTTATCTCCTGCAGACTTTTTATCGAACCATTTCTTGATCCGACTCTGGTGGATGGCGAATTTCTCCCGGGTTTTCTGCCTTTCCTCTTCTAATTTCAGCAGGGTGTCAATGCGGGTTTGCAAGGCGGGGCAAGGGGTACCATGACACTCTTGAGATAACTGCAGAGCAGGAAGAGATAAATTGGGCGGGAGAACAGCTTCTTTCCCATACACGAGAAAATATGGTGAGGTGCCTATTGAGGACTTAGGGGTGACGCGATCAGCCCAGAGTGCATTTTGGAGGGCATTGTGCCAGTTGCGTTGGTGAGACAGAAGGGTATTTTTAATGATGCGAATCAGATTTTTATTTGTTGATTCCACTAGACCATTTCCTTGGGGATAGTACTTTGCAGAGTGTTTAAGAACAATGTCGTTTTCCAAAGCAAAATCATATAATTTAAAAGATGAAAAACACGTTGCATTATCAAAAACCAAGGAAGTTGGAACGCCAAACCTGGTAATGATGGAATGAGTGACAAATTGCATTACCTCCTGATCATTGATTTGGCGTAACGGTACTGCCTCAACCCACCTAGTGAAATAATCAGTAGCCGTTAGGATGTACCGGTGTTGCTTAGAAGAGTGGGGTAAGATCTCACCAATGACGTCCAGACCCCATTGTTGAAAAGGTTCTTCCACTGCTACTGACAACAAAGGGGCGGCGGGATGCGCTTCTCGGTTTGCGAATTTCTGGCATTGAATGCATTTCCGAACATATGCGTGGGCATCTCTGAAAAGGGTTGGCCAATAATAACCTGCTCGCATTATTTTATGGGTAGTGGTATCCCTGGCAAAATGACCTCCTGCTGGTCCATCGTGCAGCTCGGTTAAGATTCTCTGAGCTTCATCATGTTCCAGGCAGCGTAACATGACCCCATCGGAATGTTTCTTGAAAAGCTTCCCTTGGATTATCTGGTAAGACGCAGCTTTGAGTCTGATTGCGCGTTTCTGCCGGGCATTTAGAGCTGGGTCCAACACACCGTGTGCCAAATATCCTGAAATATCCGAGTACTAAGAAGGGTTCCTTATCTGGGGTATGACGTCAGTTTGGTACATATCAATTTCTTGCTCCCAATCATCTTCTTCAATCTGGTGGGAACTTGCGGCCTCTGCAGCCATTTGGCATAGACCTTGCCCTTTAACTGTGCATGCTGGCTTAAACTCTAAGTCATACTCTTGCATACACGCAACCCAGTTCCCTCGTCTCTCGCCCAGCTCCTGCTGCATGAACAGTGAACGAACAGCTGGGTGGGGAACGTAAACCGTGACATGGTTTTTTAAGATGTACGGTCAGAAATGTTTGACCGCTTTATATACTGCATAGGCCTGTTTCTCGATTTCAGGATAATTTAATTCAGCTCCCTGCAAACCAGTGCTCATGAATGAAATGGGACGCTCGTCATTATTTCTGTCCTTTTGTGTGAGTACGGCTGCCAGGGACGAATCCGAAGCGAAAGTATACAAGCTAAAATCTCTGTCGAAATCTGGGCTCTGGAGGGAAGGTGCTTCGGCTATAGCTTTCTTGATCTAGTCGAAAGCTTCCTTTTCGGGCTGATTCCATTTGAAGGTAGCATTTTTCTTTATCATTCCCTGTAGTGGCTTAACTATCTGGGCGAAATCTGATATAAACTTACGTACAAAATTAATCTTACCCAAGAAGGATTGCATTGCTTTCTTACTACTGGGGGGAGGAATCTGAGCGATGGCTTTCGCACGTTCTGGATCAACGACAATGCCTTGCTTAGTTATGATATGACCCAGCAGATTTCCTTCCGCTACGGCGAAAACGCTCTTCTTTGGGTTGAGCGAGATACCGTATTTTCTGCACCTTTCGAAGATCTGTCTGAGGTGACGCAAATGATCCCCCCGATGTTTAGAAAACACAGTAACGTCATCCAAGTAGACCACCACACTTTGGCCTATCAGACCTCTGAATGCTATATCCATAGCTCTTTGGAAAGTTGCTCCTGCGTTGATTAATCCAAAGGGCATACGCCTGAATGCGAAGGTTCCCCACTTAGTCCGAAAGGTAGTCTTTAACCTATCTGGTTCAGCAACCAGTACTTGATTGTAGCCGGAGAATCCGTCCAACAAAGAGAACATTTCTGACTCGGACACTGCTTGTAATATTTGCTCCATAGGGGGCACCGGGTAATTATCCTTATTCGAGGCCCGGTTTAAGTTTCGAAAATCCACACATAAGCGGATTTCACCTGACTTTTTCCGTACCGGAACCAAATTGGACACCCAGGTGGAATGGCGAACTTTAAAGATAATGCGTGCATCTAAAAGTTTTTTGAGTTCCTTCAGAATCAATGGTTTCATCGTAGGATGTACTTTCCTGAGCTTTTGTTGGAAAGGTTTTATATTTTCTTTGATGGGTATCACATGTTGTATAATTCGAGTATCGTATGTGCGTAAGTCCTCATATGTCGAAGCGAATACGTCACGATACTTGCGAAATAGCTGAGTGAAATCCTGAGCCTCTTGGGGGGTGCAGTCCTTCCCTAGGTTGACGAATTTAGGATTATCCTCTGATCCCAAGTTCACTTGTCGATGGGCTAAGATAGAGCTCTGTACTTTGGCATTTGGGGGCCCTCGGAAACGATTTTGCAGATCAAAAAGCTTCTCAAGTGATACTACCCCTTTAGGCATGGGGTTTCCTTTGATTTGCTCGTACTCCTTTTGCATAGCTTGGCCGTGCTCATCTTCATCTATAGCAGCGTCTTTGAATATCTCTGAGTTACACATAAAATCCAGCACCTGTTGATCATCATCGAAGACGCGCAAGTTAGTGATATTGTCTGGCACGGAGGGTTTATATATAACTTCAATAGAAAAACCATCCCTCAAAGGGGTAAATCTGGCAGCAGCATTAGCCAGAGTATATGCCGCTGCATTATGCATTCTAAGAACAGATTTAATTCCAAAAGCGTCAAAAGCAGAAATTAATCGCCATACCTCTTGTTGATACGCCTTTAAATGTGGAGATAAACAGTGAATAGTATTGCGTACCTGCCGAGTGATAATCTCGGAGTCTCCAATGACCTGTAAGCATTTTACCTTCAAATCCAGTGCCTTTTTAAGCCCAAGGATCAAAGCCTCGTACTCAGCAGTGTTGTTGGTGCATTGGAACTCCAGCCGACAGGAGATTAAGAATTTCTTCTTGCGAGGGTCAAGCAAGATGCAGCCTGCGCCAGAACCGTCGAGATTTTTGGACCCGTCGTAATACAAGGTCCATATGTCACTTTCCGGGCCCTTAGGGGTAGTGGATTGCGGAGGAATTTCGGCTTGGTGTAAGACAGTTTGGGCTTGCTCTTCTGCGATGAGTGCCAATTCAGATTGGACCTCAGGGCCTACTGAAGACTGAGGAGGTCGGTAACATCCAAAAATAGCCTCCAGGAAACACATACCAAGTTCCTCTTGGGAAAAGCTGATGGGTTCATTTGTGGCATCCAAATCAGTTACAGTGTGTTTCATGTATGGTTCACTTTCGACCCTGATTTGGTTATTCTTCCCCTTGTAAGGAAGCCATAAGTGGGACCAATCTGTGGCAAAGTATCCTTGCAACTTGCTAGACTAGTCTCTGCTAAGTAGTAGACCATAGGCTTCAGGGATGTCAACAACCACAATATCAATGCATTGATGGACTCTAGAGTCAGATGAAAGGTGGATGATGACATTGTTTAATTCCCCAACGGCTGGTACTTGCGATCTGTCAAGTTGAATGATTTTTGCGTCAGTTTTCTCTGGGCGGATGTTGAGTTTCTTACAGACAGATAGAGGCATGACGTTCGTGGATGCACCGAAATCAACAAGACAATTGTGAACGTTGAAGTTAAAAATTTCAAAAGACAAGAGGAAGGGAGGGGTGGATCCTCTCGAATTCGTGTTGATAGCATTCACTATAGACTGGATATCTAGACTGGTTTGTGCAGATGTGTTGCTGACAATTTTCGTATTTGGGTTGCGGGCGAAAGCTTTTAGAATAAGCTCCTTTTGATTAGTGATGCGGGCCAGCTCGTAGAGTGAGATATTAGCTCTAGTCTTTTTCATGTCCTCCACGATGTTGTAGCTAGTATCAGTTTGGGGACTAGGTTCGGTAGTGGTTTTCGGGGATTCTACCGGGAGCTTGCTCTTTTGACTTGCTTTGCTATTACTATTTGTGGGCTTCTCCGGCGTAGCTTGTCCTTCGTTTCCAGGGGGAGGAATTTTCCTCAAAAAAGCCCTTTTCTTGTCTTCATATGATTGTTCGGGGACAGATCCTTTGCTTCTAAGACTATAATTTCGAATGGGTTGAGCCTTGGGACTACCTACCACGTTGATATCAATGGGAAAAAGACTTCCCCCCCCCCCGCGGATTATATCAAAAGTTAGGACAGAGGCCCCTGGTTCCCCATCTAGGAGCGAACCTTCATCTTGATCAGAAACATCATCCTCTGTCTGATTTCTTGGGGTTTGGTCATCCAAAATTTGGTTAACCACCGCGATCATGCTGCCAATCCATTGTGGGCACGTTTTTTCAGAGTGGGCAGCTTGGTGAAAAGAGCAAAAATTATCTTTCCCTATCTCTTCCACGTTGAGAGCGGCGCTGGAGTTTGACGGAGGTCTGCTGGTGTTGCGATTACTTTTTCTGAAAAAGGGTTTTGGGGGTTTAGTAGTAGTCGAGGTTTCAGCGCCCTTTCTCTTTAAGTCAGAGACCTCATTCGTTAGTAGTTTGAGGGTCTTGGCCATACTCTCGAAATCAAAAATTTCTTTCTCTCTATTAGGGGTGGAAGAGTGGCCCCTTTTAGCAATTGGTTTGTGATCATCCTTTCCTTCGTGGTCCATGACTCCTATCGACAACATGTCCTTCTCTACCGTGAGAGCAGCAGCGTAATTTGCTGTAAGGGTAGTGCGGGCTTCACGTTTGACGAAAACGGCGATATCCCTAGGGAGAGCTTTAGTATAGTAGTCGATGGTGATAGAGTCGTCCAATGCTAAGTTTGGGGGAAATTTTTGTAATATTGTAGCGAAGCGTTGGTTAAAGTCTTTAACCTTCTCTTTTCTATGACACTTGATGGTGCTTAACTCTGTGAGGAGCATAGAGGGTGTTTTATCTTCTGGAAACTTTTGCAGGAACACGCGACGGAACTGGTCCCATGATGTAATAGAAGCACTGGGTAGGGAACGATACCAGGTGGCTGCATGATTTTCAAGAGTGTGTGGGAACAGTCGACATGCGACATCATCGGACTGAACTCTCATGATTTGTAGAGACAGATAGAAACTACTAATATGATCTTCCGCTGAGGTGCCTTTCTCAGGATCCAACTTAGGAAGATGCTTCTCCGGGTGTCTAGGCATATCATGGAGAGGACCTAAAAGGGCCAATGGGGATTGATCCATCCAGGCTAGTGGCTGCACCCTCCTGGGGTGCTGATGATATCGAGTTTCTGCCTCGGACTCACTTCCCGTCCCTGACACTGATTCTCCTTCATGATGGCGATAGTGTTCATCTCGGTGTCTTTCACGGTTATTCACGTTTCTAAGATACTCCCAGTTGCGGGGAGGGGGCCTATTTTGGTTTTGGTGGTGATGATGGTTAGCGTGGTGTCTCTGGCCGCAAACCATATCTCCTCTACCTCCATTTCTGTGACCCCTATTGACCCCACCCTCATTTCTTCGAGGCCTATTTCCTTCCTCTGCATTTCTTTGGGCTGTGTTACCTTCTCTTTCATTTCTTCGACCCCCCTCTCCTTCTTCTCACGGGGAATACACTTGGTTGTTGTTCCACTGATGTAAGTCAGGCTGAGGTTTGGGGAAAGGTTCTGTATCAGGGAAGCCTTCACTATCTTGGATAACGGGGTCATTTTCCTGGACAGCCCGCCCGAGGTCTTCAATCATGGTGTTCACAAGTTCAGGTATGGTGCTGACCAGCACGCCATTACGAGTGATGTTCTCAGCTGAGGTCCTAGTGTGGGCTATAAAATCCATGATTGGGGCATATCGTAAATCCCTGACGAGATCACGGGCAACTGGGCGTAAGGATCTCAACTGTTCGTTAGTGATTTCAAAGTATCGAGCCTCCTCCCTTGGAATATCCTCCAAGGGGGGAAGAGTAGGTTCGTTATTTATGACCTCCCAGTGGGGAGTTTGTGATGGAATGTCGGTTGTATGCTGGGAGGATGCCATGGCCCTCCTTCTAGCGCCAAATCTATTGACGAGAAAATATGTCCGACCAACAGTAGGGGATCTCCCCGGTAGAAAGTCCCAATTAGACTTTGAACCATTTGGAATAGGGATCCCGTCCGGGGTGTGGGTCCGACTACCGCTTAAATGACTTTCTCTCCGGTCTCGAAGAACCTGATCGAATCTGCAGACATACACTTATTCACATGATATAGAATACATGACTGATGTATCAAACTGATATATAACACTGTGTGTAGCAAGGTAGTGAACAAAATGCATACGCCCAGGAAGTGTCGTTAGCAACACATCTATGGGGTAATGCATGCAAGATAATCTGACCACCAAAGAAACAGTTCTTTGTGGCGAGAGTATCCCTTAACTTTCCAGAAAATGCAACGAAATGCTAATAAAATAGTTCATCAACATTCATTGTAAGAACAAATGGTAAAATTGAGCATCATCAAACACAAACACAGATAACTATGGAGCATGAATGATACTATTAAGAACACAGCATTCATTAATCATACGATATTCTGAAGATATACGCAGAATACACACAGTATTGTCACAGCTAAACACATCATCCAACAAAGGGGTTTTAACAAGTATTTGTATTACATATGCATAAGAGTATAACCCTTCAATTTCAATGCTATATCGCTCTTCAATCCCCAAAAGAGCAGCCCATAACTATGTACCCCGCAGGGGTATTTATAGATTCAAGAAACGCCCTTTGGGCTTTCCGACGCTTCGACTTCCCAACGGTTCAGCTTCCCTGCGACCTTGGAAGAACATGCGACCTCCGACCTGCGGAAGTGATTGCGACTTGCGACTCAGGTGCAGGTGCGACTTGTGACTCAAGCGTATGCGCGACATGCGACCTGGGGACGGTCGCGACCTGCGACCGAAGGAACTTAGCTATGGAGGTGGTCGTGTGATTGAGAGGTCTGGAGCATCAATATTCTTCCCCTTGAGGAAATCTCGCCAGGTCTGGTAATCCGCTGCTATAGGGGAGACTAGAGGGATTTCCTCTTTTAATTGATGCATACATTCCAGGGCATTAGGTATCAGAGTTTCCTTCTTCTGGGAGATCTGGATTGAGAGGGAGGCAAGCTTGGTATAGATTTGTACTGGAGTGACAAGCAATCGACTTAGGTTCTCTTGTGATGCCTCAACTTCTGGTGCGGCAGCAGCTTGTCTCACGGGTTGCAGAAACGACTGGATTTCCTGATCTACTTGCTCCCAGTTTTTATTTTCATCCAGCACCCCTAAAGAAGGAATTTGATGAAGAAAATTCATGGAGTCTTTACCACTGATCAGATGATTATATGCAGACATCACTTTGTCCAAATCTTTGGCCAGCTTGTCTTTGGACTGCATCTTCATCCGGATTTGTACTTTGGCATCTTGGGTGTGACTCCAATCCTTCCTAGGCAAATTTTCAGGAGCTTGATGGTACTGCGCTGTCCAGCTTATCATTTTGTCCAAAGCAACCGAAGCCTCCTTGAGCTGCTCATGCTTCTGTTTGGTTTCCGCTCGTGCCTCTTGGCGGGATCTCCAAGGGAGATATGTCGATGTCCTCTATTATTTCATCCTCTTCATCCTGCCTTTGTCCTTTTCCTTCCTCCTTTTGCCGGCGCTCGGCTTTCGCCTTGTCATGTTCCTCCTTCTTCCTGCGTTCTGTCTCTACCTCTGCTTCTCTTTCAGCTTTTCTTTTTCGCTCTGCTGCGGCAGCTTGGTCTGCCTTCTTTTGACGTTTGGATTTGTCAAGTTCTTCCTTAAGTGCTTTTTCTGCCGCCGCCTGTGCTTCCTTTTCTTGTCTTTCCTTTTCCTTGGCCTGTTTCCTTTTCCGCTCTGTCTTTGCATCTTTTCTATGTTTCTCTTCATCCTCTTTCATTTTATTTTCCTCTTCCTTCTTGGCTTGGGCCTCTACTGCTCTTAGCTGATCCGAGGTGTCAGGCCTTGTACTGGTCCGGGTTTTCTTATCCCGAGAGGAAGAAGAGCCTCCTAGTTTATGGCTCCTGTCTTCTAAATTTTGGTGATCCTCTTCTTCTCGGTCAGAGTCAATCCCCGGAGCCAGTCGCCTGTCTGCGTTGTACCAGTTTCTTTTCTCGTCCTCTGCTGGGCGTTCCACATGCTAATAGCTCCATTTAAACATGGCCCTCTTACAGTGCTCAGGAACTATCTTGACTGGGTCATATGTTCGGTAATCTAGATTTCTAAAGTGATAACCTTTTATCTCTTCCCCTTCAGCCCCTACTTCTCTGAAGTCCTTGACTGTATAAGGACCGATGGTGAGGGGTAGAGTGGGCCAAGGTTTCTTCTTTCCTTTGGAAAGGACACTGGAGAAACTCGAGGTCATCTGGAAACATACCTCTTGCATAAGCACCTTATCGGTAACAAACCTAAGCAGAGCATGTGGTGCTTTGAATGTGCCAAATACTCGGATGATTGTATATTCAGCGAATGGAAACCAGTGCGCCACCTGGCCTAGTGTCTCCATCGCTCGCCAGGACATGTAGGGGGTGTCTTGACCAAATAGCTTCCGGTAAAGGGCGGGAATGAATATCTGAGAGATTTGCTCAATATCTGGCTTGTACCTGGATTCCCAGAACACCTTCGTCTGCAAATGGATTGCTCGAGTCTGTGCGGAGTCCCAGTTATGTGGCCATCCCTCAAAATTCAGCCAGGCACAGACAGCAGCTAATAGATACGAAGCCATATAAAACTCTGACGGTGTTCCTTCATCTGGGGCTAAAGCCGAAGCCAAATTTGTTTGCATTGAGCCCATTAACATATCAGCCCAGTTGAAATGAGTGTCGTGCACCGTTACATATTCCATTATATTTGCCCATGCGCCGTTGAAGGTGGTGGCGTCTGGACGTCCGTACAATCTGCAAAGCATGGTGGCCACTAATTTATACACTTTCCTCAGACCGGCCACCGAGTACTCCTGGTCTTTCTTGACTTTAAATTTTTCCGGTTCCGCCCACCATTTCCTGATAGTATCAACCACAGGTACTTCATGGGCAGAAGCCCATCTCGGGGTAAAGTTTTCCTCTGGTTGGGGCAGCGAGTAGTAGACCTGGGCGTCTGAGCCCTCCAACGTCGCGAGAGCTTTACCTTCGCTATCTCGGATCACGAACCTCTTGGGATCCGTTTTCTGTATGATCCAGTCTAATATTTCTGGGCACGGGAAGATGGCTGGATGTGCCCCTGCTAGATGTAATTTTGACTTCTTCACCTTTAGGTATATTTCCCAGTCCGGGAGATCTTCTGGAAACTCAGCTTCTGTTATAGCGAACTCGTGGTATACTTCATACCATCTCAGGCTGTCCCCTTTTGCGAAGGTGCAAAGGGTGTCTCTGTATATTGGCGGAGGGGACGTTTGCGCGTCTGTGTCTGATTCTTCTTCCACCACCTGCTTGCCTTTCTTCCGGGACACTGGGGGTGCCATGTCGCTAGAGTCAGAGAGAACCGGTATCGTGTCTGCTCCAAATTCACCTGTTGCATTCAGGAAAGAATCCCAGGATGAGAAGGACATGATGCTAATGAGCAAAATACAGTCTACACATGCAGAATTTAATTAACTGTTTTTGTTTTGTTTGGGGTCGCAGGGTCGCTGATTTACAAAGAAGAACTCCTATGCGACCTTGCGACTAGGTCGCTGGGTCGCAGGGTCGCTAACTTCTAAAAACAGAAGACCGCGCGACTTTGCGACCTTGTGACTGGGTCGCCAGGTCGCAGGTCGCACTAGGGCCTGCCCGGGGTTTTCGAGCGCGCGAGGTTTGGGGTCTATCTCTTTTCTAAAGGGAAGCATACAAGGCTGGAAGGGGTCCAGGCTAAGGATAGGACGAAGCCATGAGGGGCTGGACCAGAAAAAGGTGACCCTGGGGTTTATGGTGATAACAGGGAAACAAAACAACGTAAAAACTTAACAAGAAAAACCCACAGCTTCACCAGATGATAATTAAGACGATGGGGAGGCCAGATTTGGGCAAGAAGAACTCATGAAGGAAAAACAGAGAGGAAATAGCAACTTACCCGGAAGAAAACGTGCCAGTCGACCTGTCAGAGCAATTTCTAAATTTTCGCTGCCAGTGACAAATGCGACCTAGCGACCTACCCTTTTAAAAAGGGGTCGCACGTGCGAGCACTTAATGAGGTCGCAAATTGATAGAGTTAGGAGATATGCGACGCTGGGTCGCAAGGTCGCTGAGTCGCAAATTTCTTTAATTACTTCTCCTTGCGATCTTGCGACCTTGCGACCTGGCGACCCCTAGGTCGCTGGGTTGCACAGGTCGCATGAGTCACAAATTTTTTTAATTTCGAAACCTACGACCTGGCGACCCAGTGACCCTAAGGTCGCTGGGTCGCATAGGTCACAGGGGTCGCAATTGTTTTAAAGTATGGATTTGCGACTTAGCGATTTGCCCTTGAAAACTTTACTTAGCGTTTTCTTTCTAGTTTCAAAGGGGGCTCCAAAAATTTTGAAGTGTGTGTTATTATTTTTTTTTGTATTTTTGGAGGGTGTTGTAGAGGCTACAACAGGGACCCACCCCAAATCAAACCAAGAGACAATGATCAACAAATCAGGCCTCCCTTCCAAGATAATTATCTTGATGAAGGAGAAAGAGACATTGAAAATATTGAGGAAAATCCTCTAAACCTGATAGGCTATGATAGTGAGGGTGAGGTTTATCGTACGGAGGAAGAACAAGGTTTCTTCTCCTCATACCTAGATGAAACTGACTATGAAGATTTTGAAGACCCTGAAATTGGTTTACAAAATTCCATAATGGAAGTCCCTAGGCAATATGATCTCAGAAGTAAGAAGAACCAAGAAAACTTGAAGAAAAACTAGGAAAACTTAAAAAAGAACAATTCAGATTCTGCTGTCAAGAAAACTTTTAAATATATTCTTAAAAAACCAGTAGACAATGTTAATATTATGGCTAAGAAAGCTGATCTAAACAAAGACAAATCTAGCCAATCAAACATCAACCCAAACTGTGTCGGCACTTCCACTAAAATTCCTGAGAATACCATCCTAAACAAAGCTCCACATCAAAATCAAAAGGATAGATCAATAGAGAAGATAATGGCTGAAAAAGATGATGCAAACATGTCAAAAGCTCAAGTACCTTTCAGTTTCAAAGGGGAAATTGCTAAAATCAAAATAAATATGCCCCTAACTGAACTGCTAGCTCAAAATTCCTATAAATTCTAGGTTATGAAAATCTTAAACATAGGAAATGATACCGAAACCTTGCACTTAGCTGATGACACTCCTGAACTATTATTTGGACCTAAGATAGAAGGAAAGTATCAAGAAGGAACCACTCCTCCTTTTTACATCAGCTTGAATGTACATGACCAGATCCTACATAACGCTATGCTAGATTCCGGTGCCTCTCATAATCTCATGCCTAAAGTGATAATGGACATATTAGGCTTAGAAATAACCAAACCTTACAAAGACTTGTACTCTTTCGATTCAAGTAGATTCAAATGTTTGGGCCTAATTAAAGACCTGTGTGTAAATATGGCACAAGTCCTAGTTAAACATTTGGTTATGGACATAGTAGTTGCAGACATTCTCCCGAAATATGGAATGATTTTATCTAGAACCTGGGGGGCTAAACTCCAAGGAAACATTTAGTTAGACATGTCTTATGCTACTATTCCTGTTTTCAACCAACCAAGAAGATTATACCATGAATCACACATGAAATATATGGTCAGTAGTCAATAGAAACTGGAAAACATACCTCTTTATTCCATACATTCAAACATGGATTCCTTCATCTTACACCTAAAAGATGACACTAATGAAAACACAAGTGAAACTGAAACCAGTTCAAGCACAATATCGCACCTAGACCAACCTCTGTATGATAAATTTGATACTCAAAATTGTCATGACTAGATACACTTGCATTTTGATGAAATAAACTTTGATTCACCAGAAACTAAAACTAAAACTTTGGAAGAAGTAATCATTTTAAATTCTCAAACAAGTGATCTCAAGCCAATACAAGTATCAAACACACAATTAAACCTCTCTTTTGATTTAAAGACACTAAAGGATTTGCATAACACAACAACCTTGGGAAACCAGAAGCCAGAAAGCCTTATGTTCTTGCCATATCTTAACGCTTCACCCTCTAAAGATTGCAATTCTCCAAATAAAATGTTAACCATTGCTAGTACTTAAACAGATCCTAAAAAGATATTCACTACTTTTGATGATAAGGAAGCTAATGAAAACAATTGTGAAAAACTGGAGCTGTTTAAATTACCTAGGATTTTGTCTCTATATCAGAAATTAATGAATACAAGACTAGACAAGATTCTTCACAATTCAAACATATCCCAGAAAATGAATACAAAACACCATAGAAAGGTTGTCCTCTCTAGATATCATCCTTTCAAAAAAGAACACAAAAAATCTATTCAAACATGGTCACTCGAAAAGAAGACAACTAAACACAAGTTATGTTTAGATTTTAGAAACATAAATAAACCTCTCATAAACAACAATCATCCCCTTCCAAAAACAGATCATATCATAAGAAAACTAGGAGTTTCTAATCATGTGGTTTTGAGTGATAATTTTCCAGGATACTATCGAATAATACCACTTCAAATAGATCAGCTCAAAGATTTCTTCAAAAACACTAGTGGAAACTTCAAGCTCAAAAAAATTTGTCCAAAACCAATGAATACCGAAGATGCCCTCAGGAAAGCTATGTTCCTGATTCTGCATTTCCTTATCATGATGTACCTTGATGATGTCATCATATGCTTTAAAAATGGCAAATAATATTTGCATTATTTGAAAAATATGTACAGCAAAAGGAGAAATGGAAATCAAAGGTATAAAGAAGCATAGCAGGAAGACACGGGGTTGTTTAGAGATTCATACATGAATCCTTATGTTATGCTTACAAGAGAAACTTTTCCAAACTTTTATTTTCAAGAGCTGAGTGGACCAAGAGCATCAGGAGATCCTTATGAAGATAAGATGATCAAGTTCCACCATTTTCAAGAGTTATAGTTTCATATTTTTCAGTCATTGTACATACCATTGCTTGAAGAAATTTAAAAAAAAAACAGAAAATACAAAAACAGTAGAAAAGTAGAAAAAGAGGGAGGTTTGAAAACACCATGAAAAGCCCATGTTCAAAAAATAGTCATGTTGAAAGTGTGCAAGTCTAAATGCCACTACTAGTGCTCAAAAGGTATCTTGTTCAGTTATCTAGCCTAATCATAACTGAGCATGTTTTAAATTGATTTCAGATAAGTTAGTGAGAGAGATGATAGTCAAATTGTGTAAGCTTGACTTATCAATGAAAGTATATTAGGAAAATAATGTTGGTTCCACACGCTCAAAACAAAACCAAAGAGAAAAATAGGGATGAAAAAAAATTTGTATATCTTGGCCCTAATTTTTCTAAGTTTCATCTTGTACATAAATAATGTTTGTATGCAGCTTTTTTTTGTGCCACAAATGCATGACAAATCAGACCATCTAATCTTGATTTGATCATTTTTTCAATTTCATGCTTTAGACTAGTGAATGAAATCCTGTCAAACAACTTAATCTTGACAGTCGATAATAGTATAGGTAAATAAACAAAGGATTTCATCAGTTTAATCTGAACACCTGGAAGATATAAGTGTAGCATTAGATAGTTTTTCTTTTTTCCAAGAAAAAATCACGTCAAAGGGTTGCTAATCCAAATGCCCCTAAAGAAGAAAAAATGCTAGGAAAAGTAGCTGGGTAGGTAGAGTTGAGGTTGATGCTAATCATGCGGTAATTATTTTTTCAGAAAAGCATCATTTTCAAGAATAACATCAAGCAAAAGAAGAATTTGCGCCAACGTCTGAGGCACCGGTCTTCACAAGCCTGAGATCTGCAATTCTGGACACCTCCCAAAAAGGAGTTGCCCGCCCCAAATGGTGCCACTGTTAGTCAGCAGTATTTTTAACTGTTTTGGTGACTAGATTCCTTGGCTGAAGTTTTCTAGAAGCTAATCTCAAATCTGTCAAATTTTCATCTAGAAAACACCCCTAAAAAATTTCTGTCCTCCTACCCCTCCCTGTCAGTCTATGATGAGAACAATTTTCAGTTTTCAAGTCATATCTCTCTTCAGCAAAGTCTCTCTGTCTATACCTATCATAACTTCGCTTCCCTACTGTCATTTTCCTTTGTTTCTCATGCCATTCACTATCCAAAAGTTGACAAAGTGTCTACTCCTCTATCCCTGATCATCTTTTCATATGAAAATCTAATCATGCCTAAGAAAACATTTAGAATCTGTGACTATTGTCTCTAAGTTAGATAGTGGTGTTTAGGGATTTTTTCCTTGGCTAATATATCTTAAGCCAAAAAACCTGTGTCTAGTACCAGTCAGCCATGAATCTTTCCCTATTTTGCAAAACAAGCCTTGATCTATCCATAGGTTGCACACCACTAAGAGGTCACTTTGTCTCATTTAAGAAAAAGTTCAGCAAAGATCCAAATCATGAAAAGATGAGGATGTTCACTATCTGAAGAAATATGCTTAGATCAGGCAAAATCTCCATGAAACACCAAAGGAGCTCTCCAAGGTTCAAAGGCATATGTTGTTACATCTCTGCAGGGGTGTAATTGAATGATGATTAGTGTGCAAATGGGAGCAAAGGATCAACTGAACAAGTTTATCATACTGAAATATTTTTCCTTCAATAATCAGATGGAGAGCTTTAAAGTAAAGAGAAGCAAGTGTACATGGTTTAAATCCAAAGGCTGCCTGAAGAGCAGAGATCATTCCTCAAATCAAATGAACATAAAAGACTGAGTGATGCTGATCAGCAGTGATGCATAATCTTTCCAAAGGGCATAATAAGATAGCTGCTTCTTATGTTACCTTGAACCTGAGATGTGAACATTAGTGAAAGGCAGTGTCAATATATTTCTGAAAACACAGTCAAGGGAAAAGTTACTTCAATGATGTCAAGCAGTGAACACTCTCCATATACCAATCACATGGTTGGTTCCTTAAAAACTTCACAGTGATATGCAAAGCAAAGGCATATATTACAAGGCAAGGTACAGTGATTGAAATAGATAGCTATACTGTGTTTTAGATAACCTCCTTCAATAATAAGTAGAGGGTTAAAAGCACAATGATAGAACCTCCTTGAAAAAGCAGAGGGTTAGAAAAACATTGTTGTGGCCTCCTTCACAAGCAAGCAGAGGGTCAAACATGTTTTTGAGAAACTTCAGTGGCTTCTTGGCGCTTTTTCCTCCAAAGTATGAACAAAAGATGCATAGAAGGGTTTAAAATTGTGTTTGAGATAGGTTTCTATTGGAAAGACGAGTTGAGGAATAGTGGTGACTCAAAGGAAAGATGATAAGTTAAAGGAATTTTTCATATCACAAGCAAAGAGTGACATGATGGTGTTAAAAGGCCTTTGTTTTTCTGTTTATGAAAGCCTCCTTCAAAGTATAATCCAAGGGTGGATTTTTGACTAAGAGCAGCCTCATCTAAATGGCCAAGGAGGTAGAACAAGCTTGGTTTTAAAATGACTTTTGCAAACTGATATAAATAAAAATTCACACATAGGTTTTATGTGGAAAGGCATATTTTTCATTTAGAACAGATCCATTATGGCTTATCAAAAATACTCCCTCCAAGTGATGAATAAAGGGCAAAGCGCCAAGATTTATTTTTTCACCTCATTTAAAAGACAGTGGGCACATGGTTAAGATAGGTGAATTTTCATTGTTTGAAGGCCCCCTTCATCATGATCTAAGGGCCCAACCATGATTTTACATGAGCATAAGTGGTCACATTTGCAAGGATTTTCTTCAGGACAAATAGAAGGTGTATACACAGTCAAAGGAAAGTGTTAGTCCACAATTCCTAACAGCAAGCCCTCATCATATACTAATCATGTTTTTCACTCTTAAAAAGCTTCACAATGATTTTGAGACAAGGACACTTACCATAAGCAAAGTCACATGGGAAAGAGGACAGTTGGTTTGAGAGACTTCAGCAATGGCCTCCTTCACAAAAAGGAAGAGGGCAGATTAACAAAGGTTAGAGTTTGTTTGGAAAAGAGAGACACTGTGTTTTAAAGGAAACATTTAGTTTGATGAAAAAGGAAAAAAAGTGAGGAATCACCAAAAAAAGAGGGAAAAGGCATTCAATATATTTTCAAAAAGGAGCTATAAAAGCCCTCAAAGTCAAATATAATTTCTATTATGCAAAGGAGCGAAGAAAAAATGTTCTTTCAAAACCTGAGCGTGCAGTTTGCATAGTTTTTCAGGACGCGAAATGCCTGGAATTTAGCGCGACGCGCCTGTAGGTGCTCGGAGAAGGCCTTTGCATTAAGCGCGACGCGCCTGTTACACTCCTCCCGACCTGACCACAACGGTGTTCAGAGGCACACAGGCCCAACCCGAGAGCATTCAAACACTATGCGCCTGTGCACAGGAGCGTAGCGCTTCCCAAATTGCCTCCTTTTCACCTCAAATCGAATTTGTGCACGGTGAAATCATCTCCAAAAATCAGCCATACTTTTTTAAAGAGGTATTTACAGAATTTCTTCCCTAAATTTTTTAGTTTGAGGAAGGTGTTAAGGGTCATTTTATTATGAAAAAGACACAGTCCCATTGAAGGCAAAAACACTATTTATTATCAAAACCACCATGTTTACAAATATGCAACGAAATAGTGATTGAAGAGAAAGGTTATTATTTGATTGCAAAGGCCTATTTTGCTTAAAGAAGCCAAGCATAGTTTTTAAAAAGAAAAATCAGCTTTTCAAAAGGAGAAAGGTCTGTTGTGTTTAAAAAACCAGGGCACAGTCCAAAGAAGAAAACACAGTCTTATTAAGGCTAAAAACATTGTTTCTTTAAAACTGTCATATTTATTAAGATGCAGAGAAAAAGTGATAAAGGAGTAAGTTTCATTTTCAAGGCGTTTGTTGTTATAAGTAGTTAAGGGAGAAAATTCAGTCTGCTCTCAAAACCTACCTTGTCTACTAAAGAAAACAAGGGACAGTGTGTAAAGAAAGAAAGGCTTATTATCAGTTTAAAAGGGTATACTGCAGACATAAATTTGTGGTCACTTAACAAAAAACTTGTTTGCCAACTAAAGACAACACTCAGTCTCACAAAGAGGAAAATAGGGTTTGATTGAAGACCTATTTCAGTGATCCTTTGAACATCTATTTTGGTGAGTCAGTAAACGGTATCAAAAGGAAAAATGCCTCCAAAGAAAGTCAACAAGGGTCGATTTCAAAAAAGGTTTCAGCCTTTAACAACTCGAGAAGTAAATGAATCCCCTTCAATTATTTTTAACTTCCATGAGGTGGGCTGCCTTGATTTTTTCCAAAAGGTCCAAGAGGTCACCAATTACCCTCCCTTAACACAACTGTTTGCCCTAAGGCTGCAAGGAAAGCATGTCCATCTAGCAGTTCTGGACTTTAAACTCACTCCTAGGGCTATCTCCAAAGCAACTAAGATCCCCTATATAGGAGAAAAATGGTTCAAGCAAGCATTCCTAGATCTGAATCACTATAAACCCTTTCTAAAACCAGACCATCAGGATGCTTGCCAAGCTACTTTCCCTTTTTCTAACTTATTGAGTAGCTATGCCCCCCTCATGAAAGTCATCATGTAGTATTTCACATGTGAAGGGAGGTTTTCCCAGATTTATTCCTATCACATTAGGCTTCTCATGCATTTCACAAGAACTCAGTTGCTGAACCTACCTTTCTTCCTCTGCAAAAGCATAGAAAAGATGTCCTCCCTTGTTCAAAAGAGACTTCCTGCTCAGCAAAAAGCCAATATTTTCCATCATTCCCTCATCAAAATCATCATCCTTCACCAGCTTGAAAAGAAAGGAGTGTCTTGGGAGACTTTCATTTCTCATCTAGATTTTGCCATTACCTCTTCATCTCATGGCCCATCTCACATATCTTCCTCACCCTCCACTCATTATGTCTCTCCTCAATCAAGTCAAAATATTCCTCAAAGGCAAACATCACCCATGATTCACAGTGAAAAAGAGAAATCTTTTGAAAGCATACATGAGGTTAGTGGTGATGAGGAACATGGGGACACTAAGAAAATTAATGATGATGAAGAAAAATAGGGCAGTGACCATGATCAATAAATTAGTGAAGATGAAGAGCCCAGTAGCCCTAAACAGAGCAGTGAAAATGAGCAAGGAAACAGTGAGGAAGAAGAGGTGCAAAGTAGTGATGATGAAGCTATCAGCCCTAAACAAATTGAAAACAATGAAGAAAACAGTGACAAAGGTGAAGCTAGAGCAGATGATGATGAAGGCAACAATATAAAGGGTCAAGTTGAAAAAGTGCTAGAAACAAAACCTCCTCTCTCTTCTCCTCCACAGAACCAAGAACATGTGCTTGTTGCCTCTCCTAGGCAAGGGGCCATGATTCATTCTCCAAAAGCACTAAAGGTCAAAAACACCAGATCTGGAAAGAAGAAGATCACTCCATCAATGACTAGAAATGTCACTAGAGCACTAAGAAGTAGAGGCAAATTTCCTAAGAAGAGTATTGTTGAATTGCCAAAGAAAAAAAGGACAAAGAATCTTATCCAAAGTAAGGGCAAAGAAAAAATTGAATAGTAGAAGAGTAGTCATGAAAAATAAAGAGAGTTTGAGATCAGACAAAAAGACAGTGATGCTGGAGATGATGAAGCTAGAATTCTTGAGTCGCTTTTGCAAAATAGAGAAGCCCACATACATGACTTGGAAACTGATCTAGAAAGGTCAAAGGACCTCATACATTTCCTACAAATGCAAAACAAACAAATGAGTGGTCAAATGGTAGTTTATGAGGCCCGGGCTTTCAAATACTAAAGGGAAGCCTACAAAGCACAAGTCAAGCTTGAAGAGCTTATGGGTGAATTTCATGATACTGAAGAAGAATAGCAGCCAATGAGAAAGAGATCTAGGACTATGGGTTTCAAGAAATCTTTGGAGAAAAATAAGGAAGAAGAAGCAACCCTTGTTGGATCTTATCGTCTCACACAATTGCTCGCCCAAGAAATAGAAAATGATAAAGAATCATGGCTTGAAAGGGCCAACCAGAATTTAGAGGATAAATTAGAGGAAGCAAATAGATATTTGAGTCTACAAAAGAAGATGATCGGGCACTACAAGAGTTTGAACCAATTTTCCCGAAGAAAGCTCAAACTGACTCAAGAAAGGCTCAAAGCTGCTCGAAAGAGGTGCCTGGTAGAAAAAGTAGAGAAAGGCATATCTAGGCTTGAAATCCTGGCCTCAGATTCCTTGCATGTTTCTAACAACCCATAAGGGGCTTGCTCGCCAAAATTGAGCAAATTTTTACATGATTTTGTTTTTTGTGTTTTTTGGCCCTAATTGCACATTTTTCAAGGCACTTCCATGAGTGCTAGGAGAATCCTATGCTCATGAAAGTCATTTTTGTGGATGGATTAAATTTAGGGGCAGCTACTCACAAATTTTCAGATCAAAAGGAGGTGTTTTGGTCCCCCAAAGAGGCAAAAATCAGTCAAAATTCACCTTTCTGCCTCATATATCAGAGGTTGAGACCCCCCTGGGTTTTTTCACTCAGTCCACCTTTTGATATACCTTTATGGATCATTTTGGGAAAAATAAAGTAGTTACAAAAACTAGACATCTAGGGCTTTCCAACGAGCCATCACAGGCTTCATTTCGACATCAGGAAGTCCCTCAAAAGTTGTCTGCAATATAGGAAATTTTCTGTTGCTACGTTCCTGTAGCATTTTGGCAAAAAAGGCAGATTTTTGAAGATGCTCATCCAAATGTGTGTTAAGCCTTTTTTAGCACTTTTCAGTCATGTAAAGTCAATATTTTTTCCTTTTTTAGCATTTTATAGATATTTTGATGATAATTTGTACCTTGGGCTTTGCAAAGCCTCAAGGACAAAATCAGATATTTGTTTTAAGCCTATGAGCTTCTAGTCAATTTTGTGAAGCTTATCTTCTTATTTCCTATATAACTCATGGAGAATCATTGTCATATTGTTGGTTGAAGAGTTGATAAAAATATGGACTTTGAAGAGCTTAAGAACTTGACTGAGCTTAGAGCAATATATGTTATAAGTTTTGATGATCAGACTTGTTTTATGGAGTGAATAGCTTGACTTGCTTGCCTAGATGATGGAGAGGATCTATGTGCAGGATTCCATGGCTTGGTAAATGGTATTGTGCTTATTTTCAGTTATGTTTTCTTAGTTTTTCACATATTTATCCATGTTTCTTGCTTGTTGTAGGTCAGTAAAGAATAGTTTTAGGTATGCCCATGGAGGCACATCGAATTTCTTGATTCATTGCAGCTTCTATGTTTTCATCCTTCTTGGTCATGTCAAAGGATTCTTAACTGCCCTTTGGTCCACTAAGAACTTGTTATTTATTTCCTTAATGATTAATATGACATGCTATCTTGTTTGATTCATGGTATGCCCTGCTTACTCATAGCTATTTAAACCTCATTAGTGAAATCTCCTTTGAAGTATTGACTGTCTAGTTTAAATCAGAGAGGTCTTGTTTCGATCTTTCCCTCTGCCTATACTTGCAGACTTAGTTCAAATTTCTCATCATTTTAAATGCGTTGCTTAGGAGTCTCCTTTCCACATTTTGAGCTATTGGTTTGTCTTACATGTTTTCTCAACAACTGAAGGTGATTTTCCCAAAGTTAGAGGGTCTTATACTTATATATATCACCTGAATGTTCATTTTATGCATCTATTAGTTTGAGTTTGAATCATAGTGATTAACAGTTAGCCCTACCACATGAATTATTGATGTTTAAACTATTTATGCTTAATATCTCTTTGTCTTGCACAAACTTGATGTTCATTTCACTTCATAAACCACCTAAAATATCCATTCGCTATACTAAATCGGCCCTGCAGTACACCCTACCCATTGTCTTGACATCCTTGGCTTGATTTTAACCCCATAGCCTAGTTGATCTCATTTTCTTGTTCTATTTTGATCCACTTGATCATTTTTTCCCCAAAAAACTAAAAAACAAACAAACAAACACACTTAACAACTAGCCTAAAATCTAAACAAACTAAGCAAACAAGCTCATATCCTTTGCTTCATTAGAGAGAGCCCTCTCTGAGTCCAGGAAGGCTAGGTCCTATGGCTCCAAAGATTGGTTTGATGTTACTCCGTCATTTGGTCCGTCAATCTGCCAAATCACGGGAACCTAACAGTCGCCATAATTTTACATTCAATTTTTCTGGCCAACCTGAATGCCTTCTCCAATGAATCAAGTTCCAAAATGCGAACTTCATGTTGGATGTTATCCTTTAAAGTACCTATGAAGAGATCAATCCTGTGTTCCTCTGAAATATCAGTTACCCTTATATTCAATTTTTGGAAGTCCTCAATGTGCTCCCCCACTGAACCCTTTTGTTTGATATTTATCAATTGGCTAAAGAATGTGTTTCTCTTTGTATCCTCATAATGTGCTATCATTTCCTCTATAAAAATTGACCAAGTGACAATTTTTTTACGGGAGCAAATCCATCGATACCATACAAATGTATTTTTTTCTAAATGTAAAGTTGCAATGCGTACCATTTGTGTGTTTTTCACATTATTGAGATCAAAATATTGGTCCATGTGTAGTATCCATGTTACAGGATCCTTTCCATCAAACTTCCTCATATCCATTTTTGGAATATGGTGGTTCTTCCCTCCAACATTAGAGTTTATGAAATCACGATTAACATTTATTTTGTTCTCATCATAAGTTTCCTCTACTATCTTTTCACCATTAGGAAAAATTTCTTGTATCAACTTTGCCAAACCTTCTATGTCTATTTTTAGATCATTTTTCATGTTTTCCATGTTGCCTTTCATTTTTTCATCGATCTTAGCTTCCATGTCATCCATCTTAGCTTCCATGCCCACTTCTATGTCATTCATCTTAGTTTCCAAACCATTCATCTTAGCTTCCACGCCTTTCTTCAAACCATCCATCTTATTTTCCACACCTTTCTTCAAAACTTCCTTTTCATTTTTTTTTCTCTTTGCGAGAGAAAAAATTGTTGCACTTGCTCTTGTAGTTTTGATATGTCATGTTTCCATTCTTCATCTTCATGAGTCATAGTAGAGCATTCTAAAGGCTTAATGGGTGTTGAATTATTTTTAGGGGCCATTTTAGAACCCAATACTAATATCTATTCTACAATATGCCCTTGGAATCAATTCAACGTGATTCTTCAAACAAGACTTATGCAATTCGGAAAAAAAAATACACACCTTTTACTTGCTTTTGAGGAGCTCGATATTGAAATTGAATTAGCTCTATAATTGTGAATCCTCAATATCTGAAATTCATCGCTGTAGTAGCCCTATGAAGCTTCATTCAAATGCCATAGGTATGATTTGATTTGGATTCTCCAAGGCAAAGATATGTCTAATCTCCCACAATGACCCAATTATGGACTTGTTCAATAGAGCAAAATTGTACGACTTTCCACGTGTCACTGTTTCCTCTTTTGGCTTTGAAATTTCTAGAAAACAAACTACATTATGTGTACTTGTGGCCACTTTTTACAGCATTCCACTCTGATGCTCAGAGAGAGAGCTATGAATATTTTTCCATGGTCACCTTTTTGAGATTAAATTCAGAAGCCTGAAAAAGACCTAACTTCCACAGATAATATCTACAAAAATATTGCACATCAAGATCTGAAATTTTGTGATGATGTTCCTCAAGATTGTGGCTTTGCACTCTAAAACTTTCAGCTTCTGAACCTTCAAAGAAAAAAATTTATAGCAAAAATACCACGATGACATGTTTAGGCTAAATTAAGGAGCCTGCAAAATGACCTAAATTCCACAGATTATATCTCCGAAAATATTGTGAACCAAGCTCTGAAATTTTGCACCGATGTTCCTCAGGATTTTGGCTTCGCACACTAAAAATTTCAGCTTTTGAACCTTCATAGAAAACACGTTATAGCTAAAATTCCACAATGACCTGTTTGGAGCAGCGAAACCCTAGAATCCAAACCTCTAATACCAAATGTTGTGAAACCAGCTCCAAAAATAGAAGAAAAGAGATATCAATGCCTTAGAAATAAGCCAATTCAATGGGGCAACCTCCAATACATTACATGAATGAGAAATTCTTGGATGATACAAATTACAAAACCTCCTTTCTATATATAGGATTCCATGGGGCCACAATGTAATCCTAGCGAGGCCACAATGTAATCCTAGCCGACCTAACAATAATGATTTAAGGGCACAATAATAACAATATGGGGGTTATAGGGTACAATAATAACAATAATGGGGTTACACTAACAACAATAAGGGACTATACTAGTAATATAGGGACCTAACATTAACCATCTCCAAAGTACATATAGAGCCCCTTCCAAAAATGGTCAAGGGACCAACCACGCATGTAGGACATCACTCTAAATATGCTCAGAGCCATAACATAGTAGATGATTTAGCACAATCACCAGCTTCTATGTTAGCCTTTGAATTTCTGCAATAGTTCCCAAGGCAACAGAAAGCCTTAATTTCTACATTAGGTGCAATCAATCCTTCCAATTCACACCTAATGGTTTTCGACATAAACAAAGCAATCCCAAGGGTTCCTTCTCTGGTCGCTTTCTAAATACCCATTTCATTTCATAACATCACCGTACACCGATGCATCGCTGATGAAGAAGAATCCACCAGTATCATGTCCAAATAAGTTTGGAAAAAAATATGATCATCAGAATTAAAACCCCCTCACATCATGCTTATAGAAAATGACAGTCGCCCTACAGCCCCCATATATATATATATATATATATATATATATCAAAATTTCCCAGAAAACCTTGCTGGAAAGGTAGTTCTTATAGACATTAAGGTCATAGATGTACAACTAGACTACAATATACTCCTTAGTCAGAGTTATATGTACTCCATGATTGCAGTCGCTGATCAGAACTGGATCATGGACCAGAATGATAGCTCCAAATTCAAAGTGCTTGGAATATTTTCGAATATGAATGACTGGAAAGGTCTCGTCGCTCGATTCTGGTGCCATGAATGGTTTGCAAAATGGAGGTCGTATGCAAAAGTTATTTAGGTTTGAAGTCTCGAGTAAACTCCAAAATTCAGTTGACCAAGTTTGAATTTTCAACATTGGAAAAATTTTAAAAAGAATATTCCAAGGAATATTCCTCAAAATATTCCTTGGAATATTCCCTATAATATTCCCTCAAATATTCCATTTGGTCAAATCCTATGATGACAGGTGGCAAGTTCTCTTTTGATAATGGTTTGACTTTTTGATTTTCCTGCCAATTACAGGCTGCCACGTGGCAGGCCCAAAGGCCACCAAGTGGCTCCAGGCCAGATTCAATGTGGTGTAATAACATTTTTACGAGTCCACGAGGTTCGAATCCTGGACCTCACCACCGCGGGCAAGAGTGCTCACCAATCCGCCTATGCAATAGTTCATAACTTACAACAAACATTACGCATATTTAAAGTTTGAATTAATACAGGTTGGGTGGCAAAGGGGGCCGGCCCCCATACTCCACGTGTCCATGCCATAAAACCAGGCCTAAAGGCATTCATTACCATGGACGTGATGATATTAAATGTCGGCGGTTAGGCCATGTGGCCGCACATCACTATTTATAGTTAAATGCTACGGTTTGGAGCAGATATGGTAGCGGTCTTTCCAGCAATTAGTGCGGGGGTGGTCACATGCCACCCCCGCACTAATTTACCAGAGTTATAGTTTCACTATTCTTGGAGCACGGTTCTGCCTAATCTGGATTTTCCACCGAGCTGGAGATCTAATTGGAGTTCTCCCAGTTTTGGAGGAAGATTTTGGGGGACACTGGGAAAAATTTTGTTTTTGCCATAACTTCTTCAATTTTCAACCAAAAAAAATGAAATTTTAGTCAATTTTTGGTCTCTTCGACATTTTGGATAGTTTGGAATAGGTTTCATAGAGAACTGAGGTGATCTTCAGCACTTATTATTTCAGGGAAGATGAAGGATCCATTAGGGCCACCATGAGACAAATTCAGTTTGAGGCCTAACCAGGGGAGTTAGAGTCCTTTTCCAGAGTTCCAATAGTCTAAATTGGATAATTCAGATGTTCAGAATCTGATGAAATGGTTTTCAGAGCTTGTAGGGAATTTTTGAAGGCCAAAAAGCTTCAGTAAATTTCCAGGGGTCATTAGTGCTAGCTTTTGCCAACAATAGTGCAGGGCTTAGAAAGAGCTGTTTGAGACCATCTGCAGTGAACCAGTGTTCATTATTGACTAAAAAATTCATTATGAATCTATTTATAGAGGTTTCAGCAAGTTTTAAATACTTTTAGAGGTCGAAAACTCAGCAGTGAACTTTTCCTTGACCCTAGTGCCAGGGGGTGCTGATAGGTGATTGAGGCAAAACCAGAGCAACTGGGGGCTATTTTTGATGAAAAAAAACTCTATTTTTACTATTTCGGTAATTTTGGAATCAATGGAATTGAGAACTTCTAGAGCTCGAAAAGCTGATGTGAAGTTTTGGGTAACCCTATGCAAACTGTGGAGGATAACCTATTTGGGGAATGCAGTGCTCAATTTGAGAAATTTATCAGTTGATATTTGATGTATGATGTGTGTTGGATATATAAGTAGTGGTTTCAGTGACAAAAACACAATTTTGAGGGATTTTGTGCCATTTGGAAGTTCATAGTAGCTTAGTGCACCGATAGAAGGAATCGTGTCAACAAGAGCTTAAAGTTGTTTACAAAGTTTGGACAACCATTAGAGGGATTTAAATGGTATTTTTAGTCCTTTGGATCATTTTTTTATTCTTTGGAATTAATTATTTACTTGTAAAAAAACTTACCATAATCCCAAAGAGCTGAGTCATGATGACAAAGCTCAAAGGAGATGTAGCCCACGAGATTTTGGGTGAACTCCTAGATTAAAATTGATGTTGTGTTTGAATGATTATTTTTTGCATTACTTTGTTGTCATAAATGTTGAATTAATACAAGAAAAAATGAAGTTAAGACACATAAACAGTAAAAATTCATACACCACTTTCAAGTAAATAATTCCGCAAAGTTGTCAAGTACAAGCTATATCATTTTAATTTAAACTAAGTGGTAGGTTCTTGAAATACATACAAGTTATCTAGACCATTATTAGATCAGACACATCCTCTGTATTTCGGGTAATCATGTTTCCCCATGATGATTGAATCATCACCATTGACCAGCTCACATTCTACGAAAAGAAACCCATGATGGCTCTTGATGTCGTGTTACTATACATAGACACAATTATGGAACCATTGACATGATATACATAATTCAACCCAGGAATATTAAAACCATCATCCATCCTAGGGTCATTCCTAGGAGATTCCCCTATTTTCACAGAGGGAATCCCAGAAAGCACGGGGGAACCGGTGTACATGACACTCTCATCAAACACTCAAACTAGACAAAACATAGAAACTAGAAGTACGGAGAGTGAAGCCACTGACACGACATTCCTACACTATGCCATTTCACATGCCCCATTCTCATACTCCCCACCTAGTTTTGTGTCAAAACAAGTCATGGAAACTATGACATTGTCGAATATGGCTTTTGCAATACCCATGTTGTATTTGGTTCCCCCAACCATGTTGGGAAGTCCAGGCATCGCCTCTACATGAATAACAACTATTTCCCCTCAAGAGGTCACAACGATTAACAAAACACTAGTAGCAGTGCCAGCTAGTACAACCAAGAAAAATAACAAAAAATGGAAGAAAGTCGAAACCCCCAAGTTACCTAGGGCATTACAACCTTGCACATTTTTTGATATTGTAGGTCATCCTACTAATATTTTCCCGAAGTTAGATTAATTGAAACCCCTTCTACACATCAAAAGAAATTCTTCAACCTTGAACTCCCATAGAAATGAACATGCCACAAACAACCAAGGGAAAGCATTACACACCAATCATGCATGCTCCATATGCTACCATTATGGGAATTATACTTATTGTAGCTCCTAGAGATAGCCTTGAGTTGCAAAAGACCAGTGCCTAGGACATATTAAAATCAAAGGTTAACTGTGGAAAATTATATGGATGGCTCTGACAGAATATGGATCAAGAGAAATAATGGTTTTGGTGGTTCAGGAATGGAGAAGACCTTGGAGTCTGATTCATGTGAATTACCCTATACTGCGAGAGGGCTCAGGAGGCTGTATGGTTGGATTTCTTTCAAATGGGCCAAGTATGAAACAATAAGAAGAGGCTTTAAAAATATGTAGAGGTGCTGAGGAGGAACGGAGGAGGAGTCCGCAAGAGAAAGGCTTAAAATTATTAAGAATCTGTCTCTTGTGAACTCAGAGGAAACGGATGTAAGTGGAATATGACCAACAATAGAGATTCATGGAGTGCGAATTAAGAGAGCACATCAAATTTAACACATGAGTGTTATACAGACATGAATTCATGAATAAAAATGATTACTACCGACATCTACATTGCAAAAATAATCAAAGCAATAGAATATTGAAATATTATTATACATAAACAGGAGATTAGTGATAAAAAAAGAGAATACATATACATACTACTCATTGCCCCATATGGAATCCAAGTAAACAACATTTTATATCATATTAAAGTCAAAACAGCTTTCCCAAATATGTATCTTAGAGCACAGTCATATAGAACTACAGCAAAATCTCTCCAAAATTCAGAACCTTTCTTTCATCTCTAAACCCCCTACATATAGAGTTTTGTTGAGGTTTTTCGATCGAATATACTTTCATGCTAAACACACACATGTGAAAAAAAAAATATATCCTAAATAAACTAGTAGAGCATGCAACAAGAAATCACTCCTGCAAACAGAAAGTCAAAACAAAATCAAGTGAAATCGAGATTTCACCAAAAAAACATCATAATCAAACAGTAAAAGAAAACAACTTAGTTGGCCACAAAGGCCGAATCTGGGAATCTTCAAAATGGTGCGGCAAGGAGTGGCTGTGAACAAGTGGGAAGTCTAACTTCCATTACTTGATTCCACCTGCTGTTGAAAACCTCCAGTCCCTATTCTCATAGCTTCCATTAATCATTATCAAACAACCAGCCATGCTACGCATGCCTCGCTCTTTTGACAAAGAGTTCTTGGGAAACTGAATAAACCATAATTGTGTTTGTTCCACCCAAAAAATCATGTTGTGTAGGACTAGCAAAACCGGGGACCGGATTTTGGAGAGGGGCTTGTTCGGTTTGTGGTATTGAATGGGGGAGTGCGCAATCATTTTTTGCTGACACGTAGCACCGGAGGCAGTTTCAAAAATCGGCCATTTCAGACCCCCCTGGTGTTAACCTTTGGAAGATGAAAGGGGGCTAAAATAGATCATGGGCCGGCATATGTATGATAGGGAGTAGAGATGAAGGGGAGATGGCAGAAGTAATGGTGGAGATAGCAGGATTATTAACACTGAAAGGAGCGGGACTGAGGCCGTGGGGGCGGGGGCTATTTATGACGTGGAAGGATAGAGGTGGGGTCGTCTACACATCACAAATCGCAAGGTTTATATATTAGCAGTGAAGGGTAAGCATTAATAAGTGGGATGAGCGAAGTGCAATGAGCGGAGGAGTGATGTGGCAGGATGGAGGTGGGACCCAACTTATATCACAAATCGCAAGTCGGGGAGTTCAGTTATAGGAAATGGAGGGTAAATTCTATACTCTGCGAGGATCGAAGTGTGATTCCGGTGAATGGAAGATGAATTGGCATGACGGAGGTGGGGCCCACACACAAATCACAATTGGAAGTGTTTTGTGATAAGAAGCGGAGGATAAGTGCTATGAATTGCAATGCACAGAGTGCGGTGAGCGGAGGGGTGACATGGCAAGATGGAGGTGGGGCCGACACACATCACAAATTTCAAGTTTTATCATATGAGTGGTGGAGGGTAAATGGTTGTGATCTACGACATGCGATGCGCGAAGCGAAAAGGTATATTGGTGTCGATAAAGGTTTAGCACGAAGAGCAGTGAATTATTTCTGATAAAGGATCATGCGGAAAGGTGAAAAGGGCTAAGGTTTAATCACATCGGGGGTTTTGCGAAGGAGTGGAATGTAAATGTATGGATTTTTGCGATCAATTATTAAATAAGGGGCCCACTTCTCCACCTTGTGTGCGGTCACAAGCCAACAACACCCATCATTTCCTAGAGACGCCACAATATACGGATGCCTTGCAAGCCTTAGAACAATCTTACTAGGAGAACCCCTCAACTCCACACATGTAAATGGACAAGGGAGAACCTAAAACCATATTTTACATACGAGAAGAGCCTACATCTTGCTCGTATACAGTCACCTCAATGGCATAGAGACGACAAATAGAGGCCATACCGCATGTCCCATTTTGTGCACTATGTGATGAACCTAATCACTTAGTCACACAATGTCCCAAGTTAAGGGTGCTCAACCATTGGTATCAAGTCCCGCAAGTCACCCAAAGAAAATTAGTTCGGCATCGACGACCTATGTGTCAGATTTTTTATATAAACCACCATGTGTGTCTTTCTTCCCATATTTATCGATTCCAGTCTACTTTCAATTTCATGTGATGCTTCGTCGCTGAAAACCCCAATTTAGCCGGCTCTGACACCGAATCCGAAAAAAAACACTACAACTCAAAGGATGGAAGCAACAAGGACCATATTGTATGTGTCCGAGGAGAGATGGTCACCTAAAATACCACTTCCTCCCTGTAATTTTCCTTAATCTTCAATCCAACTCTGCGCACTATGTGATGAACGAGATCACTTCATCAATGATTGTGCAGCTCTAGAGTTATTTCAAATATGGTACCCAATCAACACAGTGTAATACGATAGCCTACGAGTAGTCCAATATTCGTGTCAAGTACTTTCAGATAACGACTCGGTTTATTGTTGTCCCTACATCCCCCACTTTCATTCGGTGTTAAATTTTTTACGCTAGGCCATAACATATCTCGCTGTAGTAGAAGGACCAAATTCGAACTCAGTAGAAATTTCTACAACCCAAGAGAAAGAGGCAACCAAGTCCATCCTCTTCATATCAGTAGAAAGATGACCAACAAGGGGGCATATTATCACCCCTAACCTCCCTCCACGAACAATCCTAGCCAACAAATTATGCAACACATGCAATCATTTGATCACTTAATGCCTAGATTTATGATCACATTGCAAATGGTACCCAATTACTCTAGTAGTGCGAAGAAAGTGGAGAACCAAAGAGCAATATTATTATACTATTTTTCAAGATAACCATCATGCTCGACATTGTACTTACATCCCCCAGTTTCAACTTAAGTTAAACATCATACGCTCATTGGTCACCAAATACCCAAATGTAACTAGTTTCAAACCTAGGTAGCCAGGCACAATGCAACCTTCCCCACATCGTCATCAAAACCATAGAAAGGCTAATATGACCAATCATCCTAGTAGGGCATGAGGACTACATGGGACAACCTTGATCGCGCATTAAGTAGAGGCCAAAAATGGGCATAAGGTCTGTACAAATCCATATTTTTATGGATCCCCCATGCAAGAAAATGAAAAAAATGAAAAAAAGGACATTTAGGGTCCTACCTGACACTTATGGAATGAATCTCAGGTACCCACGCTAATCACGGCAAGAAAATCTTAGGAGCAGGGGCTCAACTCTAACCTGAGACTCTCAAAAGACACAAATGAGTTTAAATGAGCCATATTGGCCCATATATCACCCTTTTCTAATTATTCAACAGACCATAACTGGAGCTTAGAGTACCCGATCGAAAAACCATGAGAAGCATGGTGATAAACACTTCATCATGTTCAAACTAGGCCCCATAAATCCACGCTTTAGAAAAAATCATTTTCAGTCACAATATTTATGCCCTCTCTTATTCCTTTACATTCAAATTTCAAATATGTTTGTATGAAAAATATTCTTTTACTTAGGGTATTGGTTGCAAGTATTACATACATGTCGAATCACCATATGTCTCAGCCAACAAAGGTACAAGAGCAGGTATCATTCTACCCCTATCATGAGAGGCTCCCTAAGAACATTTTCATATCCTGACATCATTTCTTCAAAGAAATCAACCCTACATTTCATTCACCCGACCATTTTTATCAGCATCCCACCTTGCACATCATAAACATCCTTTCAGGTTGGTAGACCCTTACCCTCCATTGCATCCATCACTCATGTAGACCATACACCAAAGGTATGGAGCCATGACCATGAAACCCCAAGGCCAGGATGCACTTCATGTTCAGTAATCCATCATACATCAAGTCAATTTTTACCCATGTCATGTTAAAACCCCTTTCCTAGGATAGAATTCTCACAAGCATATCAAAAGCACACCACCGCATCTCACACTTGGCCTATCACACCCCCATCAGCATAGCCCATCTTCGAAGTTTTTTCATCCGCTTCATCATCCCCGCACTGAGACCAGCCAATGGGGCCCCCACCCTCAGCAAAACACACTCCTCACACCATCGTGACAGATTATTTCATGTTTATAGGGCCACCCGTCTCCGTGGTTGTACATCCAAACCCATTCTAAATTCTATTAGTAAGTGTACAAAGATTTTTTAGGAGAGCACTCCCACCCATCCATTTTCATTTCTCAACTGGAAGCAGTCCCTCTTCAGTCTTAGTCGGAGCTATGCATTCTTTTACCACATCCAACCATGACAATCATAGCAACCATATACCCACCCTGGACATCCTACCAACCCTAGGGATGTCTCACCAGAAATTTTTATGATTGTCGCCACTCACATTTATAGCTCTGACCTCGGGCCACTTAACTACCATCCTAACTTATAACTATTTCTCATCACCATTCCTTGTTAATCCATCACACCACGCCCTGCTACATCAGAAACCCTAGTCCCTTGCATCAATACTCATTTCGGTTGGTTGATGCTTCCTTCTTGTCGACTTCAATAAAAAATTTCCAAGAAGTAGGTAGTACCTTGGATTACTCCTCACCTCAATATCAACATCCCCAGATGGCACTATGGGAATCATCATTTCCCATCGATGTCATCGATCCTCTTGACATTCAACTTCAAGGTAAGCTTTCATGTCAATATGGAATCGTACTTCATAATCGTTGCGCTCTGTCAGAATTCGTCGAAGACCCGTTGATGCAGGAGCATTAAGGTAGAGCCAACAATGTGACAAGATATTCATATCTTGTGGCTTGGGAAGAGGACTAGAAGTCCTAATAATTTGAAGAATTTAGTTTTAAATTATTTTTTTTAAAGTTAATTTGGGCTAAAATATCCATTGTAATATGTAGTTTAAAATAATAGTTAGATTAGGATTAGTTAGGCATTTAGTTTAATAAACTATTTTGAAACTGAATAATAGTTTCTCAACCATATGGGGATTTTGGGAAAGGCATAAAACAGAACCAAATCCACCATTGTGGGTTTCTTCTTTCCATAGAGAAAAAGAGAGAATGAGAGGGAAATAGGTACGAGAGAGGGTTGAACAAAGACTAGGAATAAATGTAAAAACCAGCCATCCTAGGGCTTGGTTCTGTGTACTTTCATTTATAAATTAATTCCAAGTGTTTTGGATTTTGATCGAGCTCTCTATTCTAACTCGGTAGCTTTATTTACCTATCGAGTTCAAGTATGGTACTTTTTTTGTATCCATGTTATTATATATGCATATTGTTTTATGTTACTGAATAGACAGATTTAAGCGAGAAGACAAAGTTTCTGTGAACTTCATGTTGGCAAAATTATGGCAGAGACCGAGGGCTAAGAGACGAAGAACAAACACAGGAGGGATCCACGCATCTATAGGCTGAGTAAAGCTCAAGAGAGATAGCGTTAAATAATTCCAAACAAAATCGGAAGGATAGTGGAGGAGAACAGTATTACAAGTGGTGGCAGTTCAAAGAGGAGAAATCGACTAAAAAACATAATACACTTAGAAGAACTCTAAGAGAGGAAACGATGGCAAGGATGGAATTGTAGAGCCAAGGGTATAATATTTGACGGCAAATATTAGAGTGGGCATAAGAGGAGAAGAAAAGCTGATAAATTTGAATGGATGGACGAGATTAGATCACAGATCCGAAGATAAGAGATGAACAATTAAGATATCAATCGAATTTGCAGGCACAATGAGGGTCATTTTATCCAACACCAATCAACAATGATAGATCACATCGCGGACAAAGGACATCACACATCTTAGAAAATAGAAGTCTCGGTTAAGATATTTCACAAGTGAAGTTTGATAGTTTGCGATGCGAAGTGGCACGGAGAAGAAATTGCGTGAACCATCGGATCCTGCAGAAGCCAGCGGTGGAGATTGAAAGCAGTGATCGTAAATAAAAAATCTTAGGGGTTAGCGCTAAGGTCCATTGCGGGGAATTTAAGAGCTTTGCGATGCGAAGCAAAAGGCCACGTGTTGGCATGGCGCAAAAGTGCACTTCGCAAATTTTATAGTTTAGTGTATTCGCAAAGAGTTGAAGGTTGCGGGCAAGCGATTGCGATGCATTTTGATTGGTTGTCGTGATGCAGGGCCCTCTAGATAAGAAATCCACATGTGTGCGGTTATGTTGGGTTTTATGTGCGGTTGTGTGTTAAGTAATCCATTGTGGTCATTTAAATAAGCATTGTTTGATCGTGCGTGTATGTATGTTAATAACCCCGAAGTTATAATCCATTGTGTATAAATATTTTATGTGGGTCCTAAACCATAGGTCCATGAATATTTGTCAAACTACAGTTATGGCAGCATCAATTGGTATGAGAGCAATAAGATCTGAGAGGTGGTATGAAGGACTTTGAACTAAGCAAATTTGAGAAATATTTCTGATTGATTCTAATCGAGTGAACCTTAAGAGGGAAGACTGTGGACTAAAGGCTTATGAAAAAGCATAAGAGCTACAACAGCATGGATAAATTAGTAGCACATAAAATAAGGTAAGAATGTTTTGTTTCAGTTTTATTTTGGATTATAGAACAGACAAGTAAATTATCACACTCAGAAGAGGATCATAAGAGTTTAATAGAGGTAGTAGCGGGAGTGAAAACATCTCAGCAAGAATATTACAGCCTTTAAGGGCAGTGATGAAGGAAGCTAGAAAGATTTTCTAGGAGGAAAAACAAGTGTGGTAAAAACCTAATATTTCACCTGAGGTTGAAATATAAGAGGAAAACAGTGTTCTAAAGTGCAGATGATTTGTGAGGGTGAGCCTAGAAGTTACATAAAGGAGTGCTCAAGGAGGGTTCTAGATTGAGGACCCATACTTTCCAAAATACCAAGCACAGAGAAAGTTTGGTGAAGTAAGTTGTAGTGGGAGGATATGTTACTGCAAGGGCTAGTGCAACTCATAGAGGGTGAAAGAATCCAAGAAGATGACTATTGAAAGTCATAGTAGAGGTTCAGGAGAAAACCACAAAGTGAAGAAGGAAGATGCAAGACAAATGGCATATGGAAGCAGATGACTGATGAAGAATATAAGAGAGAAATAGTTGAGATGAGAACCCGTCTTGTTCTATTGATGGATTTTCTATAGAAGAATGATGAAGACCAGAGTTGTGGATGGATTATGAGGAATAAATTGAAATGGCATGCGCTGCAAATGAAGAGGGAGTGTAGGTTGAATTCACAAGAAGAAGAAGAATTACTCAGAGCAGCAGAGTATGAAAAGAAAGTTCTTGCATATGAACTGGAGACAACTACTACACTTGTTTCAAATATGAAAGAGGTTTTTTGCAGCACACAAGGTGGATCAGAATGATTCCATAGAGGGAAGAATAATAGATGACCACTGATGATTATCTGAAAGGTTCACAAAGAATTCACAATCAGGAGAAAGAAATAAGAAGAGATTCCAGTAAAATCCTAAGCATGGAAAAGCTTGGTGTGGTATCTACAGACAGGTTGATGAAGTCAGCTTGTATAGATGGATTGTTTGTAGTCCATGATGAACAAAGAGGATTTCATAAAGGAAAGAAGATTGTGGCTACTGATGGTCATAGTAAAGGTTCTAAGGGAGATTATGAAATATCCAATAAAGATAAACTTGATAGAGAATTAGCTGAGATAAAAGTGTAGCTAGAAGTGTTGAGAGAATTCATACAGGGGAATATGGAACACCAAAGGTATGGTTGGGTTTTGCGGAAGAAAAGAGTCAAGTGGAGTCAGTTACAAAGCAGGTTGAGATTCGACACAAGAATTCAGCTAGAATAAGAACTCAGAGGAGCTGAGTTACAACATAGGATGTGTGCTAATGAAGAGGTTTACTTATGTGAAGCTGAGAAAGGGTCTATTTTTGGTGATAGTAGCAATGAAGATGAAGACATGAGATCAGTTGATGGTTTCATGGATCCTTGGAAGGATGGGAACCATCGAAAAGAGCTGATGTTTGAGATAACAAGAGAGGCTATGGATCCTTATGGTTTTGAAATGAATTATTATTATATGTTTGCAGGTGAAATCGGTAAAGAAATACAATTTGTTGATGTTGTCATAAAGGATGAAGTGGGAGGACATAATCTGAATTCTATTCAAGAAGAAAATGAGACAGATGAGTCTCATATACATGCACATGCACAACTAAGTGAAGGAAATGATTTCCAGCCTACTTTGAAAGCTAAAAACAAGGAGGACTTGGATTATGATGATGGCCATGAACAAAAAGAGGCAAAAGATGATATCAAGCATTCATATGCTATGCTTGAGAAAGCTGAAAAGAAGACTAGTGAATACTTTCTGAGTCGTGAAAGATACTTAGAACAACAAGTGAAATATTTGGTGATTGATTCATCAAATAATACCACTGTGTCTTTTTTATTTTAATGCTGACAATTTGAATGTGTTTGCAGGTAGTGTAGAAGGCAGTCCATCTCCTGGAATTGTCTCAAGTAAAGCTGAAGTTTATCTAGCAAAGTATAATGAGGAAGAAAATTGTCAAGCAAGGTAAGATGAAGAGTGCATTTCTCATGAAGACCAAGTTGATTTGTTGCAGCAGAAGGAATTTTTAAGTTCCTTATTTAATGAAGGGAGTAACTTTAATGGAGATGAAGTAGTAATGCTTCACGAGGTGAAACTTATTCTTGATGAGGAAAAAGAGGAATTGGCTTGCTTAAATCGCCAAAGGAAGATTGTTGGATGGACATTTAGGACTGTCATAGAAATATAGAATCCAAATTTTATTCTGGTTAAAGATGAAGCAACGGTGTCACAAAGAGGTTTTCTTAGTAACAAGGAAGAAGAAATCCATAAATATGACAATGAGGTAGTTATGTCTCAAGCTAAAGGAAATTTGGTCCTAGAAGTGGAAAAGATTGAATTGACTATTAGGACTAGTCAAGAAGCAGAAGGACAACAATGGAATGTTGTCAAGGAAGAGGAAGAGAGTTATGTTGAAACTATAATGCAGCATACTAAAGAGATACTTGAAGGGAATAAAGTAATTAGTGAATGGTTGAGTTGCTTGCCGAAAGCATTTGAACAAGCGAAAGAGATTGCAGACAATAAGTTGAAGAAGAGATAGATACTAGTTTCCAAAACTTAATTGTGTTAACTAGTATACAAGAAAGAGTGAATAAATATATTATTGCAGTCATATAATTAGAAATATATTTACATTTTGACAGTAAATTTGCAAACAAGGAAAAGAAGAGGGATGTTATAGAGGGAGACATCTTCAGAGATATTCAGGAAGTTTGGGTGGAAGCAATGTCCAGAGTAATATTTGTAGAAATATCTGGGACAGAGTGTAGTAGAATGTGTTGGTAGAGGACTAAAAATAAGCAGAGAAGGTAGAAATGGTGGAGCACTGCAGCACAAAGTATGGAACCTTGGAAGATTACAGCTAAAGAATGGGGAAGACAATGTAGCTTATGGACAGTAGCAAAACAGAGTTTGGGATCCTGGAAGATTCAAGCATTGAAATCACATGACCATGAGGTCATGAATTATTTTACCTCGAGAGTCTGATGCAGCATCATTAAGGTAGAGCCAACAATGTGAAAATCTAGTCACATGTTGTGGCTTGGGAAGAGGACTAGCGGTCCTAATAATTTGAAGACTTTATTAAAGTATTTTGTTTAAAGTTAATTTGGGCTAACATAGCCATTGTAGTTAGGCATTTAGTTGAATAAATTTTTCTGAAACTGAATAACAGTTTCTCAACGATATGGGGATTTTGGGAAAGGAATAAAACAAAACCAAATCCACCATTGTGGGGATCTGCCTTCCATAGAGAAAAAGAGATAATGGGAGGGAAATAGGTATGAGGGAGGGTTGAACAGAGAGTAGGAATACATTTAAAAACCAACCATCCCAGGGCTTGGTTCTGTGTAATTTCATTTATAAATTAATTCCAAGTGTTTTGGATTTTGATTGGGCCCTCTTATCTAGCCAAATAGCTTTATTTCCCTGTCGAATTCAAGTATGGTACTTTGTTTGTATCCATGTTATTATATATGCATATTGTTTTATGTTAATGAATAAACATATTTGAGCGAGGAAACAAATTTTATGTGAGATTCATGTAGGAAAAGTTATGGCAGAGATCGAGGGCTGAGAGATGAAGGAAAAAACCAGGAAGGATCCACACATATACATACTATGTAAAGATCAGGAGAGATAGCGTTGAAGAATTCCGAACAAACTTAAAAGGATAGCGGAGGAGTCAAGTGGAGAAGAATAGTATTGCAGAGCAGTGGCAGTTGAAAGAGGAGAAATTTCCGAAAGAACAAAATACACTTAGAAGAACTCTAACAGAGTAATCGACAGCGAGGATGGAATCACAAAGCCAAGGGTATAATATTTGACGACAGAGATTAGAGCGGGTAGAAGAGGAGAAGAAGAACTGAGAAGGTTGAACAAACGTACGAGATTAGATCGCAGATCCGAAGATAAGAGATGAACGGTTAAGATATCAATCAGATTTGCAGGCGCAATGAGGGTTGTTCGATCCAATACCGATTAACGATGAGAGATCACATCGCGGACGAAGGACATTTCACATCGCAGAAAATAGGAGCCTCAGTTAAGAGATTTTGTAAGTTAATTTTGATAGTTTGCGATGCAAAATGGAACAGAGAAGAAGTTGCACGTACCGTCAAATCCTGCATAAACCAACGGTGGAGATTGAAAGCAGTGACTTCAAATCTCAAATCTTAGGGGTTAGTGCTAAGGGTCGTCATGAGGTAATTTAAGTGTTTTACGATGCGAATCAAAAGGCCACTTGTCGTCATGGCGCAAAAGCACACTTCACAAACTTTGTAGTTTAGTGTATTCGCAAAGAGTTGAAGGTTGCGGGCAAGTGATTGCAACGCGTTCTGATTGGTTCTCATGATGTGGGGCCCTCCAAATACGAAATCCACATTTATGTGGTTATGTTTGGTTTTATGTGTGTTCATGTGTTAATTAATCCATTGTGTTCATTTAAAGAAGCGTTGTTTGATCGTGTGTGTATGTATGTTAATAACCCCAAAGTTATAATATGTTGTGTATAAAGATTTTATGTGGGTCCTAACCCACAGGTCCACGAATATATGTCAAACTGTAGCTACGGCAGCATCACCCATGAATTGATAAGCATCTCTTTCAGCAATGCTTACATAGGATGGTCCCCAGCAATCAAAGACACATGCATACAATGAGCACTCGTTTTAAACAAACATGCCATACCAAGGTTATGCATGTGGGCACCACATTCAACCTTCTTTCAAATAAAAATTCCCCTGTGGGTGTCAACAACCATCATCACCAACCAACAATAGGTCACTACCCAAAAGTGGCATAAACAAAACCACTATCTATCATATAATCTTAACTAGTCAAAACATCATGAGCATGGGACATGCCTTCCTCTTATAAATATTTTATTAATTCTAACTCTTACAATTTTCCAACAGAGCATGGTGTCTTTTTTACTCAAGGCAAGGGGTCTCTCAAATTAGTTCCAAAGCAAGTTACTCTCTCTCTCTCTTTCAAAAGGATCAGATAGAAAAGAAACTACAATGTATTATGGCTATACAGTTCTTCCTAGACCTCATACATTAGGGGGAAACTATTAACGCTATAAAATAATACGGGAAAAAGACATTAAAAATGTGTAGCAGAAGGTATAGATAAAGGGTGTCTAGGGAAGAAATACATTAGGAGGAGCCAAAAATTTAATATTTCCTAAGGTTAGAGGACAAAATTTATGGACCGTGCACAATCAATACTAGATGTTAGTGCGTAGTGCGACTTTTTCTTTGATAGCTACACACTACGCAAATATCCCTTCGATAGCGGCATGGTCCTGTGGATGAGCGAATGTCACCATTTGGGACCAGTTGGCACACTTGGTAAAAAATATTCCAACTCAACCTACCCAAGTACGGTCACCTTTGAGCCACCTTGAGGCTTTACTACAGCACACAAAGGAATCATTGCCCCACTCTGCTATCACCATCCATCTTGGGCCAAGAGGAGGGAAATTTTGAAAATGGTCTATAAAATTCGACCTTGGGAAGAGAAATAAGAAACACATTGTTATGTTGGAAAAATTGCTCCATAGCAAACCAGCTTGTGTTGTCCAACAGTAGGAGGATTGGAAGGACTCAGTTGTTGGCCACCCAACATCTCAGTCCAAGAGAGAGGAGTTCACCACATGTTTTTTGATCTACCATGCTTTGAGAGGGAAGAGAGGCTTGCTAAAAAATTGAGGGGAAGAGACCCCCTTGTCTTGGATATTGGAGTTCTGTAGCTCGAAGGATCCAATAAAAGAGATTTATCATTCTATCTTTTACTACTACTTTCACTTAATAAAGGGATAATCTCTCCATTTTTGAGTTATTAATGTGCTTTATCTATTTACTGTGTATCTTGTGCATTTTTTTTTTGTTTCATTTTTTATGTAGCATATTATGTTTCCTTTCTAACTTAGCTTATTACATGTTGAACTTGTTCCACTAAAATTTGACAAACCATTTTGACCTGTGACTCTTATGTAGGTAAGCAACCTCCCTACTAAGCAAAGTGTATTTCATCTACTTATGTGCCAAATACACTACCACACTCAGGTTTCTCGATCATGAAGATCTTGCCCGAGGATTTCTGACCTTTTGATAGTCCTACCCAAAAGATAGGAGCTTTCAGGGAGACAACCACATCCTTGTGAAATTTCCTTATAGGCTGAGCGAGGATAAGTTGTTGCAGCATCTCAGATGAAAGGATGAAAAATTGATAGTCTTCGAGAGTGTTTCCATGCACGTGATGGTAAACATCTTGTAGAGAAAATCTAACCCATAACCAGATCCAAAGAAGTGATTAATGGTTCCCACATGCTTCGATTTGGGAATTCTACCGTAGTCAAGCATCTGAGGGAATGTCAATCCCAAGAAACAAGCACACCAGATTTGAGCCATTTCCAAGGGTAAGAGCGCATTCACTGAATTTTGGAGCCGTCAAAATGACTTAAGAGAAAAAAAAAACCCTAGTCTTGTGTGCCATCAAAGCCAATCTCATAATATCCTAGGCTTACACCTTTTACCTTGTTCATGCCGCTTTACATGCATCTTGTACCTTAATTGCATAAGGTTCTTAATTCACACACTCATCTATTTCATCTGTCCCATGGGGATGTGCCTAAGGAAAACCTTTCCTTTTCTGAATATCACATCATTGCTATGGTCTTCCAGTACTGCTATAGAAATAAGATTCTTCTTTTTTCCTATAACAAACAAAACATATTTCACTCTAAGAGGGGAGCTAGACTCCCTCTGAAAGGAAACTTTACCTATGTTAGTCATGGTATACCTCCTATCATCTCCAAACTTTATGTTCTATTGAAGGTCCTTCTCATTCAAGTCACTGAAGAGATATTTATTCCATGTCATATGGAATGAGGCATTGTTTTCGGGATACCACATGCATCCCATCACAGTGTTGGAAATGCATGCAACAAGAGTAAAATAAAGCTCAAAATATGAAGCTAGAGCTTCACCTGATGTGGCAAGTGTAGGCTCCATCATGCTTTCCTTCTGTGAACATTTAATGACATAGTTCCCATACTCGTGACAATGGAAACACTTGACCTTGGACAGCTCTCTCTTGCCATCTTCTCCTTGGGACTTATTTTCCTTGGCTTTCTTTCCTTTTTTGAATAATGTGAAATATTCTTCTTTGTATTTGGAATAGGTCATGCCTTTGGTGCTCTGCCTTATCTCTTCTTGTACCAAGTCAAACCATAACCGCTCCCACTCTCATAACTTCTCCCTCCCATTTATCGAATCCTAGTAGTTATGCTAGCTCTTGGGAAGGCCTAGAAGTGTTAGGCTCACCAAATTATCCTTTGGAATTTTGACAACAACACTTCCAAGCTCATCTCAACATTGAGTGAATTTTTCCAAGTATTTTTGTATTGTCTCTCCCTCCTCCATCTTAATATTTCTGAGCTTGTCTTTCAACACCAACTTTTTGTGGTTGTTTCTATTTTGAAATAGATTTTTTAAGGCCTTCCACATAGCATATGGAGTTATATTTCCATGGAATTTTGAGACAATGTGATCTCTAAATCCTTCTAATAGAATCCTTCTCGCATTTGCTACATTCTTCTTCCATGCATCAATATTTTTGGCATCTACTGCTTCATACTTGGGAATATCACTTTCTATGAATTCCATCAGTCTGTTATCCTCCAATGTTACCTCTACCTTTTCCTTCCATTCTGTGTAATTTGAACTACCCTCAAGGTCATATTCGAGTCTCAATCCATAAAAGTTCATCTTGATCTATTGCTAGTCTTGAAGAATAAATCTGCAAATCTGATTCACTTGTTGAAAAAAAACTCGTATTGTTGTCCTCTACTATGATTCATGCGCTGATATCATGTAGAAATATATAAATATATTAAACTGATATTATAATATGATCAAACAAAATAACAAATCAATTCTAAAAATTGCATAAACCAATTACAATCGCACAATCACATGAACAAGAAAGAGAAATAATATCAATCACACAACACAAATATTTATCTGGGGAAAGCCTCAGCTAAAAACCTTGCTATCTATATATTGAATAAAATCAAGAACATGAAACAATACAATGTTATTTCCCTTCCTGAGAAACCTCTCCACTATTTTTGACAGTCTCACACTCATCCTCGCAAGTTTGGTCCAATATTTAACCACTTCCCTGTACCCGAATGGCCAACCTTCCCTATGCATTCCTGGAATGATTGAGCCCCTATTAATTAGGAAAATCCAATTAATTTATGGTGAAATCCATCCAAGGTGTCTTGATGACCTCATGCATGACCTGTACAATTTTATAATTATACAAGCGATAGTCTTCCCTTTAACTCCAATCTCAATTGGGCCTTCCTTAGAACTGACAAGTAACATCTATTCATAAAGAATTATAAATTATCTGATTGATCATTCCATGTGAACTAAATCGTATTCAATTCACTGGACCTATCACTAGGTCATCTCTCAGTTAGAACTAGTTAAACTGATTTTAACTCAAATAATTTGAGTTAACTAATTACAACTCAAAATAAACTGCATCTTGACCCCGTAAAATTATGGATAAATCTACATGCCTTGAGTTTTACACTTGACTTGAATTGACTGAAATAACTAATTCTTCTTGACTCAGCTAACACTTACACGCTCTCATGCAATGTGGAATTATAATTTACTTCTAATTTAATTAAGAGAAAATTAAACTAGAACCCTCACGGGTGCAATTTTCGATATTTCGTGTTGCCATTTTCAACAATGATTATATATTCTCTCTTAGGTTTAGAGTTGTAAGACATCATATATCTTTCTTAATTTTAGAGATGTAAGAGGAGAAGAAATCCATTAGAAAATATATTCTATAACTATTAAAATGGAAACGTTATTTAAAAAATGTATTTGAAAATTTTAAAAATTTTAGAAATAAAAGGAAAAAAAGAATTAAGAAAAATATTAGTTATATTATATTTAGTTACTTAAATACATGTTATAATATTGATGATTATGATTAACGTCTAATAAGCATAAATGAGGTCTATCATAACTTAAGAAAGTAAGATATTAATTGAGCCATTTAATATTTAGTTTATATAACAGAAGGGGAGGGAAATAAATGTTCCTAGATCACTATAGTTTTGCTACTAAATGAGTCAAGAAGGTTGGTAGTGTGGAAAATGTTTTGGAAATGAGAAAGTGTTTTTCACCTTCAAAATAGAAATTGTTTTTCATCTTCAACCCTCTAAGTATCACACAACTTCCAAATTCATTCATCCCAAGGTGTTTTGGGAATAGACCAATAGTGAGTTGGAGTACCAAGGTCATGAGAATTAGTTCTTATCTTTGCAATATTCATTTTCTTTTTAACACTACTTAGGGGGACAAAAATATTATTTTGGTTAGAAAGAGTTGGATTTATCACGTCCTTATAAAATCTTAACTTCCTTTCCACCTCAAGTTACTTATCATCCCAAAATTTATCCTTAAATTTGGAAGTGACGGTGTTTTTAATATTATATTTATTTTCCAAGGTGATCTCCTCCTTTATTCCCCAATAGTTGAGCCACTACTTACAATCCTTGTGCTTACATGGCATCATTGTTCCAACATTTCCTAGCCCTAAGGTTTTGGGAACCTCTTAGTTTCCAAGTTTTAAATATTATTCTTATACATAAGATGGGGAAACATACCCATGATGTGAATGAGGGAAGGGCTAGCTTGGAGATGATGATACAAAGCATTACTTTTAGTCTTGAGGTTTTAGGCTATAAATTTCTTTTGGATAATAATATGTAAAATAATACACATAATATATTTAATATATAAAACAATAAAAATAATATTAATATATATATATATATATATATATATAAGTCAATATTCTATTAAGTTCAGAAAAAGGAGTACATAGAGTTTGTCCCAAAATAGGTAATCTCACCTCGACTGGGTTTGTTGACCAAAAATTGCACAAGATGAAACAACTACAAAAATTACACTAAGGACAAGGTCCATAATCAATTGGGCCACACACACCCAAACATAGATAAAACAAGAAAGACACTAGAAATCATGCTAATCACCAAACATAATAGATGCAAGGTTGTTCGGGGTCGTTCCAGGAGGCAGTGGAGGGCAGAAGTCAAACTGAATGTGTTGTTCATAGTGCGACATTCATGTCTCAATCTTTTCAACTTTATCCATGAGATTATTTTGGCCCTTCCAGACCACAACCAGTCTTTCCCAAAGTTGAATTTGAAAGTAATGCAACCGCTCCAAAGAGGCGATCTGCACCACATGTTCCTCACATCAAATTATTTTAGCAACATCCACCCTGTTCATTAGACTAACAATGAGAGCCCATTATTTCTCTAGGTAGCAGTGTTGGAGACGTTTCCCCTCCTGAGCATCGAGTGCAACTGAACCAAGCTTCACCCTGCCACGACGAGTGCCACCACCCCTACGGATCTACCCATGGTCGTGCACCCCTACACCTCAATTCACCACACACTTGCCACTACTGCACAACTATTCACCACGACACACCCTGAGCTTGCCACTTCCTCGGCCTCCTATCGCACCAACATATCCTCTCCGAGCATGCCAACCCGTCTTTCCACCTCAATTAGGTGGCACGGTGACCAGGGCCTAGGAATATGCCCCTTCAAAAGCAATGGTTAGAGGGGAGGAAGATCTGACCCTTCACTCTGATGGATTCATAACTTCCCACAGCTAAGGAGAACCTTGTGCTGACATAGGAAAAATAACTATCCACACAATAGAGCATTCCCCCCAAAGTGAAAGCCCAACCAACACTACACGAAATATCATAAATTCTCTAAGGTGGCCCCTTTTACCCTCGAAGTACCACCCCCACCAGATTGAACTAGAGTCACCACCATTTATACATTCACCGAAAATTGAACACCACCTAGGGAAAAAGGGATTGTTTTATACCAAGTAAAAGCACAAGGAAGGAGCCCACCAACTAAATTTAACAACCGAAAGCCATAGGCAAACCACCCAGGCCTCGTCGCTCCAAAAAACAATAATAGAACAGGCGCACATGCGTTTCCTCCACCAAATGTAGGTTTTCCCAATGAGAAAGTGCCACCATGCTGCAAAAAGTGGGAAAAAAATTACCACCAAGTCGCAAGAATTTTTCCTTCTGCATCTGGACCTGTCATATATCACCAACAAACAAAATTCTGAGTCTAGTAAACCAAACAAGCTCCTTTTCAAGTCCTTATATTAATAGTGTAGTCCCTTATTATGTTATTTTAGCCCACCTTATTTTTATTATTGTACCCTTGTAACCCCCATATTGTTATTATTGTGCCCCTAAATTATTATTGTTAGGTTGGCCAGGATTACATTGTGGCCCCATGGACTCCTATATATAGAAAGGAGGTTTTGTAATTTGAATCATCCAAGAATTTTTCATTCATGTAATGTATTGGAGGTTTCCCCCTCGAAGTGGCTTATTTCTCTTTTCTTCTCTTTTTGGAGTTGGTTTCACAACATTTGGTATCAGAGCTTTGAGATTCTAGGGTTTCGTTGCTCCAAACAGGTCATCGTGGCATTTTCGCTATAAATTTTTTCTACGAAGGTTCAAAATATGAAATTTCCATAGTGCGAAGCCAAAATCCTGAGGAACATTGTCATAAAATTTCAGAGCTTGGTTCGCAATATTTTTGGATATATGATCTGTGCAAGTTAGGTCATTTTGCAGGCTCCTGAATTTAACCTAAACAGGTCATCGCGGTATTTTTGTAATAACTTTTTTTCTAAAAATGTTAAGAAGCTGAAATTTTTAAAGTACAAAGCTGAAATCCTAAGGAACATTGTTAAAAAATTTCAGATATTGGTTCGCAATATTTTTGGAGATATGATCTGTGGAAGTTAGGGCTTTTTGAGGCTTTTTGAATTTCATCGCAAAGAGGTAATCGTGGGAAAATATTCATAGCTCTCTCTCTGAGCATCGGATTGGAATTCTGTAAAAATTGGACACATTTACATGGACTGTAGTTTTCTATCTATCAATTTTAGAACCAAAGGAGGAAACTGTGACACGTGGCAAGTCGTACAAGTGTGCTCTACTGAACTAGTCCATAATTAGGTCATCGTAGGAGATTGGGCACAACTTTTTCTTCCAGAATCCAAATCAGGTCAGACCTATGGCATTTGAAAGAAGCTTAATAGTACTACTTTAGGGCTGAATTTCAGTTATTGAGGATCCAAAATCACATAGGTAATTCAGTTTCAATATCGAGCTCCTAAAAATCAAGAAAAAGGTGTGTATTTGGTTTTTAAAATTGCATAACGTTTGTTTGAAAAAGAAGTTTGAAGTGATTCCAAGGGCATATTTTAGAATTTTTATCAGTATTGGGTTCTATAATGCCTCCAAAAAATAATTCCATACCCATTAAGCCCTCAAAAAGCTATACTATGACGCATGAAGAGGAAGAATTGCGGTATGAGATATCAAAATTACGGTACCAAGTGCAACAAATTTCGATCTTACGAAGAGCAACCGAAGATGACATAGATGGTTTAAAATCAGAAATGGAGGCTAATTTGGATGGTTTGAAGGATCAAATAATAGCTAATATGGATGATAAATTAGTGGAATATCACATCGAGCATCAACAACAAGTTCTCCAACTCTCAAAGGATAACCTAACTTTGGTGCAGAATCTAATGAAACAATAGGAAGATCTACATCACATCGAAAGAAGTTCTAAAACAGTCACAGAAAAAAGAAGTCAAAAAGTATGATTAATTTCAGAGTATCTCAGCAAGTGGAAGAACTTTCCTGTAGAATATTCCACATGGGAGGATAAGAATATTAACAGAAGCATCAAGAAATAATCAAGCGTTCAGGACAACACTTGTTTGAAGGAGAGGGGCATGTTAAGTCCCTATATTAATAGTGTAGTCCCTTATTATGTTAGTGTAGCCCCCCTTATTGTTATTATTGTACCCTTGTAACCCCCATATTGTTATTATTGTGCCCTTAAATTATTATTTTTAGGTCAGCTAGGATTACATTGTGGCCCCATGGACTCCTATATATAGAAAGGAGGCTTTTTAATTTGAATCATCCAAGAATTGTTCATTCATGTAATGTATTAGAGGTTTCCCCCTCGAATTGGCTTATTTTTAAGGCGTTGATATCTCTTTTCTTCTCTTTTTGGAGCTGGTTTCACAACACTCCTGGTCCCTATCAAATTCGATTATGAGCATCCACACTTCACTACCAGCGAACGCCAAACTTGTACGCTTCCCTCTCCTTCCTGGCAGCCACTGAGACTACCAATGCCACAACCAAGCATAGATACATATGAAAATTCTTGGTGCAGTCTTCACATATGGCTTTAATTCTCTTCCAACCTTACAGAAAGACTCGAAGTAATACACCACACGAACCATTGCCATGATGGTGTTACCACTCTCGTAGCATATGAATGTGTGAAGGGACCAGGAGGCCTTTCCCCCCACCATAACCACTTGGAATCACTCATGTGGTGCAGCCTCCACGTGTTCCGTTAAACTCACCCCCATCGGGGAATAAACATAAAATATTTGGATTATACAAATATTCTCTTTATTTATTGGAAAACATTTACTATAAATATAATTACTTAAAAATAATTTAATCACATTAAAATATATTTCCTTAAGGATAATTTTTTAAATTTATCCTTATTAATCAAATCCAAACCAATATTCACAAAAATATATTTTCAAATAAATTAAAAAAAAATACATTTGTCAAATTATCGATTAAACACAATTGAAAATAAAAAATCTTTAAAACATTCCCAAAAAAATAAAAATGAAATATCATATCAAGCATTGAAATTGTTTGACTCCATATAATTTTAAAAAACAGTTCTTTTGAAAATTAATATGAACTTCATAACTAAAATAACTAATTTTTAATATTACATTTTTTTTATCAATTAATGTTGAGAAAAAATGAGCTTTTGATATTAGAAACTATTTTATTTTAAAAATCATATATCTATGTGTGTGTGTGTGTGTGTGTGTGTGTGTGTGTGTGTGTGTGTGTCTTGGATAGATTATGATCAGGTGCTCTGTTAAGGCACTCCTTGATGTGAAGTCACCAGTTCAGTTTCCCGCCCCAATCAGGGTGATATGTATTGGACATGACGATGAAGATGTGGTCCTACCCAACTTACAAAAAAAAACATATATATGTCCAAAAAATTACTAATATATATATGTCCAAAAATTTAATCTTAAATAGAGAAGTTCGTGATAGAAACCAACATTAATTATACCACCCAATAATCAAATGTTGTCACAAAAAATTATTCATTCTTTTATAATATTATAATATATTTTCCTTATTAATTTTTTCCAGAAATCCTAACCAAAACTACACACCAATATTTTCATTTATTTATAAATAGAAACTCTAGACTGATGTGTCATATTATGTTTTAATGAGGGTAAATCTTCATACCTATACTATATATATTATTGTTCGAGTTATATTTCATATATTGACATATCTTCGACTCTCCTTCTACTTTGTATTGTATTGTGTTGTATTGGTGTTGATTGAGTTATATATATGGAAATGGAAAAGGTGGCTTCATGGTGGAATAAATTTCCTTTTGACTTTTAAACAGATATATGTGTGTGTCTACTTGTGGAGTTTGTGTGTAGCTATCGCATGATATGTAAGCAGTGAAACACCTTTCTTTCATCAAACTACTTCCTAAGAAAGTAGGCTGATGCACCTCTCAACAGTAATCAGGCATGCCTGGTTCTGTGCAACTTCAATATGGAAACCCCATGTATGGCTTTCTGTTTCTACACACGCACTTGGATTAACTCTTGTTTAGAGTTTTCCTTCCTTAAGGACTGGGACTGGAAGAAAATCAGTTATTTCAAACAATATTTGGGAGGACACATCTTGGTCAGAAATTTGAAGGACATAAGATAGTATCGTACGCTCTGCAATCCTTATAAACAAATATTCGTTGAAATTATAGCCCCACACGGGGCAAGATACAAGTTCTCAGATTGCATTGTTGTGAGTTAGAAAGATCATGAGCAAAGTTTTGACATTGCATAAAAATTTGGAACTGTTGGGTACCACTTGTTCGATGAAGATAGATGGGAGTCGTTGGTGGAAATTTAAAAACCATCCCAAAAGAGATGGAAAATAGTTGGATACTTTCCAAAGGATTTAAGGCTGCAATCATCTACAGACCTTATTTACTATAACAGAACACTATACGCCCAGTTTTGGCCAAGGAATGACATTGAAGGAGCGGGTGGTATCAAGCCTTTCACCATTCCCTTAGAGGAGGGAAGTAGTTCAGTTATAGTTCCCAACCACATTCCCATGTGTTTTGCACCATTCCCTCAGAATTTGGGGAACGATCCTCAACATAAGAGGATGATTACCTACAGTTCCTGTCTCCTATTAATCTCTCTCCAACCACGTTTCCAACATGGTGGACAACAAAATCACAAGCACATGGATGTGATTACTTTGTGGGAGTTTAAGTTTAAGAGTGAGAGGGGAGCCTGACTCCCTTTGAAAGGAAATTGTACCTATGGTGGTCGCGGTATACGTCAAGTCATATCCAAAATCTATGTTCTCCTGAAGGTCCTTCTACTTCAAGTCACTGAAGAGATATTTATTCCTCGTCATATGAAATGAGACACCACTATCGGGATACCACATTCATCCCATTACAGTGCTGGCCATGCATGCAACAAGAGTAAAATCAAGGCTGAACTTTTAAGCTAGAGCTTCACCTGCTGCTGCAACTGTAGGCTCCTTATTTCTTGCCTTATGTCAAATTTTTGTGGAATAGTGCCTGTACTTGTGACAGTGAAAACAATTGACCTTGGACAAGTATCTCTTTCCCTCTTTTCCTTGGGACTTGTTTCCCTTAGCTTTATTTCCTTTTCCTACTAACACAAAATATTATTATTTTTCTTTGGAAGAGTTCCCACTGTTGGTGCTTCACCTTATCTCTACTTGTACCTATTCAAACCACAACCGCTCCCACTCTCATAAATTCTCCCTCCCATTTACCAAATCCTAGTAGTTGTGCCAGCTCTTGAGAAGGCCCAGAAGTGCTAGGCTCACCAAATCATCCTCGGGAATTGTCACAACAACACTTCCAATCTCATGTCAACATTGTGTGAAATTTTCCAAGTATTATGGTATTGTATCTCCCTCCTCCATCTTGATATTTCTGAGATTGTCTTTCATCACCATATTTCTATGGTCGTTGCTATTATGAAATAGATTTGTTAAGGCCTTCCACATAGCATATGGAATTACCTTTCCATCGATGTTTGAGACAATATGATCTTGAACTCATTCTAACAGAATCCTTCTCACCCTTGCCACATTATTCTTCCATGCATCAAGATTTTTGGCATCTACTCGTGTAGGATTGGGAATATCATTATCTATGAATTTCTTCAGTCCGTTGTCTGTTATGAAACTAGCTCCAAAAATAGAAGAAAATAAAGATCAACACCTTAGAACTCAGCCACTTCAATGGGGCAATCTCCTTTACATTACATAAATGAATAATTCTCGGATGACACACATGAAAAAACCTCCTTTATATATATAAGAGTCCATGGGGTCACAATATAATCCTAGCTAACCTAACAATAATAATGTAAGGGAACAACAATAACAATAGTGGGCTATTATGGGGCACAATAATAACAAAATGGGGACTATATGGATACAACAATAACAATAAGGGGGAAACACTAACAATAATAAGGGACTACACTAGTAATATATGGCCCTAACATGCCCATGTCCTTCAAAAAAGTGTTTTCCTCAATGCTTGAGTAGTTTTGGATGCTTCTGTGTAAAATTCTCATCCTCCCTTGTGGAAGCGTTAGTGGGTAAGTTCTTCCACTTGATGAGATACTCTCAAATTGATCGATTTCATAGCTATCAAGTTCTTATTTCTGTGACTGCTTTAGGTTCTAATATGATTTTTCCTTCCTCATCAAGTTCTGAAAATATCATTTGAACCAGAATTTTGTCACCTATAGCCTTCTTTAAGCATGAAACATGGAAAACTCGGTGCACTTGAGAAGATGCAGGAAGCTCCAATTTGTATGCCATAGTACCAATCTTTTGCAACAACTCGTAATGACCCTAATACTTTGGCGATAATTTATTTTCCTCATTAGCTTGCTTGAGGGACATTTGTTTTATGGTCGTAGTCATAAAAATACCTAGTCTCCTACATCAAAACTTCTCTCATTACGATGTTGATCTGCCTTTTGTTTCATTCGATTATGTGCAAAATTTAGGTTATCCTTTATGACTTAGAGAACTTGTTGTTTATGATTGATGTGATCTTACACTGCTTGAACCTTATAATTTTCTCTTAAAGATGATGTTATGGACAGTGAATGATATCCATAAAGTGCCATAAATGGGTAATTTTTGCTGTAGTGTGAAATGAAGTGTTATACCACCATTCAGCCAGAGGTAACCAATTGACCATTTGTGTTTCTTTATTAGATACAAAGCAACGAAGATATCCTTCCAAACATTTTCTCACTATCTCAGTTTTCCCATCAGATTGAGGATGATAAGACGAGCTACGAGAAAATTGAGTACCCAAATAAGAAAATAATTTCGTCCAAACATTTCCAGTGAAAAGGGGATCTCTATTTCTTACAATAATATTTGGGTTTCCATGTAGCTTTTGAATTGTTTCCATAAATGTAGTATCAACTATGTTCACTTCAAATGGATGAGAAAATGCACAAAAGTGTGCATACTTGGTAAGTCTATCAAATACCACCATGATGACATTCTTTCCTTTGGATTTAGGTAAACCTGTGATAAAATCCATTGATACCTCCTCCCAATGTTGATTTGGAATGGATGAAGATTGTACCAGACTCGGGGTCTTAATTTTCTAAACTTTATTTTTTTGGAAAAACAAACATTCCGCAACAAAATTTTGAATATTAGAATTAAGGCCATCCCAAAAAATTCTTTCTTCACACTGTGGTAAGTTTTAAAAAATCCTGAGTTTCGTCCTAAGGGAGAGGTGTGTAATTCCAAAAGAATATTTTGTTTTAGTTCGGAATTCTTACAAATATATAAGCGATCTTTGTATCATAAGGAAAAAAATTTCCAACTAAATGTTTTAGATGTACTAGGATCTTGCTGCAAATTTTGAATGAGTTTCCATACTTCTTCCTCATTCTTCCATTCCTCCCTTGCTTCGTTTATCCAATCGGGTTGGATAATAGAAATTGTACAAAGAAATGCTTCCACATCCTCATCCTTTCTTGAGAGTGCATCTACAACAACATTTAGCTTCCCCTTTTTTGTAGATGATTTCAAAGTCATAACCCAATATCTTTGTGACCCACTTTTGCTTGTCTTCTAAAAATAATATTTGTTCCAGAAATTATTTGAGATTATCATGATCAATTTTTACCTTGAAGTGTCTTCCCATTAGGTAAGGTCGCCATTTCTTTATTGCATGTAGTATTACCAACATTTCCTTCTCATAAATAGCTTTATGTAAATACATTCCTTTGATTGGACGAATTTCAAAATAAATGGGTCTTCCTTCTTGCATTAAAACAACACAGATTCCATTTCCTGAGGCATCACATTCCACAATAAATGTTTTTTTCAAGTCTGGAGAGGCTAAGAACGGTGCTTGGCACATTGCCTCTTTAAGATGTTCAAAGGCCTTAGTTGCTTTAGGACTCCATGAAAATGCCTCTTTCTTCAATAATGTTGTTAGAGGTACTACTATTCTCCCATAATTCTTAACAAACTTACGATAATAACATGTTCACCCAAGAAACCCTCGCAACTGCTTTATGGTTGCGGAGCCTTTCCATTCCTTAATGCCTTTAATTTTGTTAGGTTCTACCTTAACACCCTCCTGAGATAAAATATGACCTAGATATTCCAGCTCTTGTACTCCAAAGAAACATTTTGAAGTTTTTGCATATAATTGTTTCTCCTCCAATAATTTGAGAACCTTGTCAACATGTTGAACATAATCCTTCCAAGATCTACTGTATATTAGTATATCATCAAAAAATACTAACACAAATTTTGTAAGGAAGGGTTTGAAAATGGAATTAATCAACCTTTGAGATGTAGAAGGTATTGGTAAGGCCAAAAGGCATGACCAAAAATTCATAATGAACCTCACGAGTTCAAAATGTTGTTTTTGGAATGTCTCTAGTCTTCATTCTAATTTGATAATATCTTGAACAAAGATCTAACTTGGTGAAATAAATTGCTCCATGTAATTCATAAATCACAGGAATGGGAAATTTATCTTTCATAGTGAGCTTATTGAGCTCCCCATAATCCAGACATGTGTCGTGATCCGTCCTTCTTGTGCACCAATACTATTGGGGCATAAAAAGAACATTGACTATGTTGAATTATACGAGCCTTTGGCATTTCTGCAATCATACATTCAATTTCTCTCTTTTGGACGTAAGGATATCTGTAAGGTGTAATGTTTGGAGGAATGATTCCTGGAATGAAATGAATAGCATGATCATGATCATGAATAGGTGGGAGTCCTTTGAGAGTTTCAAACACCTTGGAATGATTGTCCAAGACATTTTGGAGATCTGGAGAAATGGATTTTTTTTATGTTGGAACTTCTAGTGAGCATAATTATGAAATGACACATCATTTTTCTTTCTTTAGAAGCTTTGTCATGACATTAGAGTTTATTAAATTTCCTGGCTTCCCTGCAATACCCCTTAATTCAACATCCTTTCCTTCTGAAAAGAATTTCAAGAAAAATTCTTGAAAATTAAAAGTTATTGTCTCCAAATATTGCAACCATTGTAATCCTAATACAACATCAACACCACCCATTGGAATGGAAAGAATTGGACTATTAAATACATATTCCCCCATGGTTAGCTTGATATTATGGCACTTTCCAGAGAAATTTATAGTTCCTCCATTTGCCACCATCACTTAACACTCTGGCACTGGGTATAGGAAGAAATTATATTCCTTGGCTACCTTACAATGAATAAAATTATGGGTACTACCTGAATCAATAATAACTATTGTGTTTTTCTTCTTGATATGTCCTTCTATATTGAGAGTTTGAGGAGTGGTAATTGTTGCCAATGCATTACCGGATATGGTCGGATTCATTTATTCTTTCTCTAGGGTTGGTTCGTGGTGTATATCCTCTTCTTTTGAAGTTCCTTGTTAATTTTCTTCCTCATCTTCACAATCTATGTAAAATAATTTATTTTCAACGCACTTAAGACCTTTAGTGTATTTTCTATCACAACTATAGCAAAGCCCTTTCGTTTCTTTTTCTTCCAATTGTTGTGGTGTCAACCTTGTAGGTTGTGGAAGTCTAGGAGTAGTAACACTTCCATATTTATAGATGTGAGTGGTAAGCTTCCTTGTCGTCACAATTTTACTTTCAATTTTTCTTGTGAACTTGAATGCCTTCTCCAATGAATCAGGTTCCCAAAGGGGAACCTCATGTTGGATTTTATCCTTTAAAGTCCCTATGAAGACATCAATCCTATGTTCCTATGGAATATTGGTTACCCCTATATTCAATTTTTGGAAGTCCTCAATGTGCTCTACCATTGAACCCTTTTGTTTGAGATTTATCAATTGGCTAAAAAAGGTGTTGTTGTTTGTATCCTCATAATGTGTTATCATTTCCTCCGTAAAATTGACCAAGTAACAATTTTTTTACTAGAGAAATTCAATCGATACCATAAAAATGTATTTTCTTCTAAATATAAGTTTTAATACGTACCTTTTGTGTGTTTTGCACATTACGGAGATCAAAATATTGCTCCATATATAGTATCCATGTTATGGGATCCTTGCCATCAAACTTCCTCATTTTGATCTTTGGAATATGGTGGGTCTTCAATCCAACATTATATTTTATGAAATCACGAATAACATTTATTTTGTTCTCATCATGAGTTTCCTCTACTACCTTTTCGCCACTAGGAATCATTTATTATATCAACTTTGTCAAACCTTCCATGTCTTCTTTTATATCATTCTTCATGTCTTCCATTTTTTCTTTCATTTTTTCATTGATCTTAGCTTCCATGTCATCCATCTTACCTTCCATGTCATTCTTCCAACGATCCATGCCTTTCTTCAAACCATCCATCTTATCTTCCATTCCTTTCTTCAAAACTTCCATTTCATTTTTTTTACTCTTCGTCAGAAGAAAATTTGGTGCACTTGCTCTTGTAATTTTGATATATCATGTTGCACTTATTCCTCTTCATGAGTCATAGTAGAGCCTTCTTAGGGCTTAATGGGTGTTGAATTATTTGTAGGGGCCATTTTAGAACCCAATTTTGATTGCTATGCTTCAATATTCTCATTGAATAACTTCAAACTGATTTTTAAAACAATACTTATGCAATTTGAAAAAAAATACACACCTTTCTCTTGATTTTGAGGAGATCGATATTGAAACAGATGTATCTCTATAATTTCGGATCCCCAATATTTTACCTTCAGTCCTTCAGTAGCCCTCTGAATCTTCTTTCCAATGCCATAGGTCTAACCTAACTTGGATTCTTCAAGACAAACTTATGCCCAATCTCGCGCAATGACCTAATTATGGACTCGTTTAGTAGAGTGAACTTGTACATCGTGCCACGTGTCACTGTTTCCTCCTTATGATATTAAATTGATACACAAGAAGATAAATTGTGTGTACTTTCGACCACTTTTTACAGAATTCCAATCTGATGCTCAGAGAGAGAGTTATGGCGATTTTCCCAAGGTCACCTCTTTGAGATGAAATTCGGGAGCGTGAAAAAACCCTAACTTCCACAGATCATATCTCCTAAAATATTGCGAACCAATATCTGAAATTGTTACACGACATTCCTTAGGTTTTCCTCACAAATTTTTTTTAAGCATCTGAACCTTCGTAGAAAAAAAAAATTAGCAAAAATGTCACGATGACCTGTTTGAAGTAGTGAAACCATAGAATCCAAAGCTCGGATACCAAATGTTATGAAACCAACTCCCAAAATAGAAGAAAATAGAGATCAACACCTTAGAAATCATCCACTTCGAGGTGGAAACCTCCTTTACATTACATAAATGAACAATTCTTGGATGACACAAATGACAAAACCTCCTTTCGATATATAGGAGTCCATGGGGTCACAATATAATCCTAGTCGACCTAACAATAATAATGTACAGGAACAACAATAACAATAGTGGGCTATTATGGGGCACAATAATAACAAAATGGGGACTACATGGGTACAAAATAACAATAAGGGGGTTACACCAACAACAATAAGGGACTATACTAGAAATATAGGGCCATAATGTTATCCTCCAACTTTGCCTCCACCATGTCCTTCCATTCTATGTAATTTGAACTACTGTCAAGGTCATATTTGAGTCTCAATCCATAAAAAAACATATTGATGTGTTGTTGGTCCTAAAGAATAAGTATGCAAATTAGATTCACCTGTTCAAAACAAACTCATATTTTTCTCCTCCATTGTGATTCATGCTCTAATACCATGCAGAAATATCTAAAAAGTTTCAACTGATCTTGTGATTGTTAGTCATCAGTAAATTTTGCTAATATCAAAGGATGACTAAGTTATAAATCCTAGATTTCTAGAAACAATATTTAAGGAAACATTGTGAGTTCTAGAAATTTCACTGCCTTCATTATCCTACACCTAATTGTTTCACTTATAAACTTTATCTTTTGCCTTCTCAAAAGTTTATCCTACTACAAAGAAAACTCCATTTTTTTGGGCATGTTTGCCTCATTTTCATTACCTCACCTACACCCTCATTCTTTCCTTTTTTTTTCCCTTCTCAAAAACCCTCAAAAATTCCCCTCACACATCATTTTCTTTTAAAAACCCTTAAACAATATAAAAACCCTTTTTTACATTGTTTAAAACTAACTTCTAAGCCTATCGGACCCTTTAATTTTTCATAAAAAAAACTTTGTTTGTATGTTAAAAGAACATTTTTTCATAAATTAGGCCTTTAGCCCCTTCTCACCTCAACCCCGGTCACCCATGCTCCCATAATACCAAGGCCCCTGCCTACTATATCCTAGCCCCTTCCCTATTCAAAAAACTCCTCCACCCCGTTTATTTTTACCCCCGCATACCTTATAAAAAAACCCACCCAAAACCTTTGACAAATTAAGAACGGGCCCCCTCTACTTCACCACGCCTCTTATTTTTCTCTCGGATCATCTCAACCGTTGATTCTGAGCCCTAGGCCCTGATCCGACAGCCATTATTTCCCCTCCCTTCATCCCGTATCAACACAATTCCGTGCTACCCGATATATCTGCTCACGTCTTTACTCCTGGGCCCCGCTCTCCATTTGACCCTTCGTCCAATGAAATCCCAACACCTATCCCAGGCTCCACCCACCACACTTGCACGTTGGTCCTACGACCCTTCTTCACCGTCGATATCATCCCTTGAGATCTAACAGTCCAGATCAAATATCGCGCAGATTCTTGCACTGGAATTTAACATTCCTAAACCCTGCGATAAAAGTAGTTTTACCCTACCACGTGGCAAATGATAAATGGAATCACACAGCGTATGCTCAAAACCACTTACCGCTCTTAACCCACATGATAAACCGCCTTGGTTTTCCAAAACCACCTTTCTCCCCCTCGCGCAAAAATTTGAATTTCTTTGCCTCTCCGCCATGTTCCACCTCTGGAACCCTTCCCTCTGCACATTCTCCTCCTCTGCAGATCGCCCCGACAGCTCCAAACCTCAAAAATATGTATTTTTCCCCTCCCGTAGGTTTTTAAGCTAAACGTTTATTTGTGTTTTGTGCAGGTTTTAATTGCGGTTATGCCTCAAAAATGCATTTTGACAGCCAAAGAAATGATGAAATTAACCTCTGGATGACGATCCAGGAGATAAATTCATATAAAAAGAGGCTAATAGGGTTACATAAAGGCTCAACCCTCGATGAATCATGATCATTGATGGATTACAAAACCCTCCAGTACCATGAAGAAACCCTCCTTGCACACAAAGGACAATTACAACATAAGCATCAGTAAAGGAATGAAGAACAAAAGGATCAAAAGGGCTAATTATAGATCAAACGATAAAACAGAAGATTAGCCCTTAAAAACAATGATTAAAGATCAAAATTCAAAGGTTAAAGATAAAGGATAAATGAACAAAACAGTCATAAAGCATATCAGAGGATAAAGGCAGTAAGGCAGATTATCAAAACAAAATCAAGGTTCGAAGGCCTAAAATATAGATTTATGATTAAAATAAAGACAGATAACCCAAAGGTAGCCTCAAATAACTCAACAAGGAAGCAGTTACTCCTCCAAAATTCCAAACTGCAACCTATATCATGTTTCATTTCCATAAAGGCATTTTAGCAGTTATTCCACAGTCAAATATATATTATATTTGTCAAGGAAGTTATTGTAAAAGTTATTATAGGCCTTAAAGGTCAAACATTTTTCCTTTTCTTCTTTAGAAGTTAAGATAGAGTTATTAAAACAGGGAATTCGCTGCAGATATTCCTTCCTGAAGCCTTGCACGGTTTTCAAGATTGGGAATGCACTTACAGTGCAATTAACAATACTCAAACCCTATCTTGAACTCTACCTCCTCATTTGCAGCATAAATACTGCATTTGAACTCATTGTATTGTTGGCATTTGATGACTCTTTGAAGTAATACATAGTCTCTTGGAAGTTGAAGGAAATTTGATGTCTTGGATCTTGTGGATGCCCTGATTTGTTTGTTGATGGAGGGGGCTAGATCACTAGATCACTGAGCTTGCCTATTGGTGAAGTGCTTCTATATGTTATTTTTATTTCATATTTTCATTATTTTTTCATATTTCTTTGTTACAGTAGAGTAAAAATTTTAGGCTAAGAAATGTCTTTTGAAAGCACCTTAGTTCTGTTTTCTCTTCACTTTCTTAATGTTTTCTTCTGAAAGGTCTAATTGGAGGATTATTAATTGCCTTCCAGTTTCATCTAGCTTGTTATTTTATAAATAATTCAATAGAGTATAACCAAGGAGTTTCTCTTTTGGTAAGTCCATGTTCCTTTGAGTACGGCTTGAGAGGTTGTTTTGGGGAATGATTTCAATAGAGTGAAACCAGGAAATTCTGTGGTGAGTCCATGCTCCTTTTAGTACAACTTGAGAATTGTTTTTGAAACTTCTTTAAAGTATGCTTAGTAGATTCTAAACCAGGGAAGTCTATGGTGTGCCCTGTCCTATGGACTACCTCAAAAGGTTGCTTTAAAGATCCCTAGACAGTTAGTCAAAAGCAAATTAGATTATTTTTGTTTGATCTTAGACTACTCTTACTGTTATCTTATATGTTTTCTTTATCTGAAAGTAGTCTTTTGATTGCTGGATTTTTGTCTGAAAGGTTTTCTTATTAAAAAAATTTCCAAATAAGTCTATGGTTAGCCCTATCCTAATTTTCATTCTTATCCTTAATTTTCATCTCATTATTCCAAAAAATTTGAAGATCCACTGGCCAAGTAAGATTTTCCCTATGATACTCCCCGATCCTTTAATAAACTTATCATGACTTCCATTTGACTCCATTTCCCAATGACTTAGAGATTTCCTCATTCTACCTATGCTCTTTGATCATCATACCCAACCAAACAATCAAACAAACTTTGTACTTAATAACTAGCCTAAAATCAACCCTTAAAAGCAAACAAGCACATATCCCTTACAAACAACCTAAGAGATCCCTCTCTGAGTCTAGGAAGGCTAGGTCCTAGAACTCTAAAGATTAGTTCCATGTTGCCTTGTCATTTGTTATGCCAATCTGCCAAATCACAAGACCCCAACATTCTGGCGATCACGGTGGGACCTTCTGAGTAAATTTATGCTTAAATACCCTTAAAAGATTCAGAAACCCTTGACTAAAAAATCTAGTGATTAATTTTCCACCTCATCACCAGAACCAACATTCTCGCAATCATGGTGGGACCTTCTGTTTCAATGACAAACTAAGTACACCTTAGGACTCCAGAAACCATTATCAATCACAGAAAACTCATAAAACCCCCAAAAACATTCTTAGATTTGTTTTATTGCTTGTTGTTGGTGGACCATAACACATTTACCTTCAAAAAAGCTAAAAATTTCCACCTGGCGACTCCACTAGCCCCAGTAAGCCTATTTCTCCACTAAGTTATTTAGATTCCCTAAAGATTGTATTAAATCAGTCCTAAAAAAAGTCTAGAAGCCTAGTCCCATATTCTAGAAAGGTATTACACACTAAGAGAGCTCAAAACTTTTGAAAAACAGTCCTTAAACTTTCAGGATACCAGATCTGATCCAGACCCTAATCCTCCTAAAATAGTTGATAATTGAGAAAATATTTTGTGGCAAACTTCTAGAGCTGGGAATTTAACTACTAATAGGATCATCCAAAGAATAAGATCTATCCCTGAAAACCTTACAGTCTTGAAAGATCCTCACTTTGACTTGTCTCATACAAAAAACTTATTTAGAACCAAGTCATATAGTGATATTGACCAATCTGACCTTGAACCCATAGATTTGCAATAGAACTTTAGCACAGAAGCCTCTCCTTCCACTCCTCCTAGTTTTCAACTTCTCTACCACTTCAGTTCTTTCCATAACAAATCTGCTCATAATCAGCTTGCTGGTACAAGCACTTCCACCACCCCCATTCACACATCCATTGTTCAAAACACTCCATTCCATCCCACTTTCCCTTCCACAAATCCACCTCTTTTAAATCCTCCATTTTCTCCCACCATGGCAGCATGATATGCCCCATTAGTGTTACCACAACCTCCGATTCCTTTACCAAATGATTATCAATCTAGAATTCCCCATTTCACTAGAACTGAATCTGTGACTGCCCAAAAACATGTAGATAAAATGGATGATGCCTTTGATTACATGGAAATAGAAGAAGAGACCATTAATATGAGAACCTTTTCCCAAAGTTTAGGAGGAGAAGCCAAGAAATGGTTTAAAAGCTTAACTCCTAATAGCATAAATGATCTCACTTCTTTATACCAAACATTCATAAACAAATGGGAAATTAAAAAGAACCCTCTCCAAATCATTTCTGAATATAGAAACCTCAAAAGAAACACTGGGGAAAGTGTCCAAGATTATTGCACTAGATTCAATAGTGTTTGCAACGCACTTTCCACAAACATGAAACCTCCACTAGGCTTAGCCTTAGCTAAATTTCCTGAAGGCTTTGATCCAGACATGGCCTACCAGCTAAGAGAAAGAGACCCCTTGACTTTAGAAGATATGCAGAGGGGAGCCATAAGTGTAGAGGCAATCTGATTGAGAAAAGAGCTAGGTTGAAATCAGAGAAAAGAGTTACATATAAAGATGAAACAATGGCATCAACCTCATCATCTGATGCCAAAATTGACAACTTAGTAAGGGTAATGGAAAGAATGCTTGAGAATATAAACTTAAATGATAGAGTGCCTCCTAGAGAAAACCAAATCAATCCCCAAAACAGAAATAGAAATCCTAATTTCAGAAGAGATCCTATTCTAAATCGACAAAGAGATAATGACCAAAAAATTAGGCCTCCCTTTCAAGAAAACTATGTAGATCAAGAAGAAGAAAGGGAGACTGAAAGATTGGAAGAAAACCATGTAAATATGATAGGATCTAACAGTGAGACAGATGTTTTCCTCACTGAAGAAGAACAAGGTTTCTTCTCCTCAGAACAAGTTGAAAATAATCATGAGGATTCTGAAGATTACCATTTGGGGTTTGAAAATGCAACAATGGAGGTGCACAGACAATATATCTTAGAAGCAAAAGGAACCTAGAAATTTCCAATGATGAAAACACAGATACTGCTGTTAGGAAAAATTTAGAAAATTCTCCTAAAAATACAGCAAACAAAAATAACACTTTGAATAAGAAAACTGACTCAAATAAGGACAAAACCAATCAACAAAGTGTTGACCCAAGATGCCCTAGTACTTCTGCTAGTGGCCCTAAGAAATTTGTCCTAAATAACAGTCCTAATAAAACTTAGCAAATCAGAATTGCTAAAAGGACTATGCTTGATAAAACAGATGTAAATATGTCAAAAACATTAGTCCCTTTCAGCCTTGAGGGTAAAATTGCCAAGATTAAAATTAGCATACCCTTAGCTGAGTTAGTAACCCAAGATGTATATAAAAACCAAGCTTTGAAAGCTTTGAATATAGGAAATGATATTGATACTTTAAATTTAACAGATGATAAACCAGAGTTGTTGTTTGGTCCTGAAGTAGAAGGGAAATACTAAGAAGGGACCATTCCTCCATTTTATGTCAGCTTAAATATGCATGATAAGATTTTACACAATGCCATGCTAGAATCTGGTGCCTCTCACAACCTTATTCCAAAAGTGGTGATGGAGAGATTAGACCTAGAAATTACTAAAACTTACAAGGATCTGTATTCCTTTGATTCAAGCAGAGTCAAATTTTTAGGCCTAATCAAGGATTTATGTGTCAATCTGGCACAAATTCCTGCTAAAGGTCTAGTTATGGACATAGTTGTTGCTGACATCCCCCCAAAATATGGCATGCTTCTATCTAGATCATGGGGAGAAAAACTTCAAGGAAACCTCAAATGGACATGTCATATGCTACCATTCCAGTTTTTAACTAGACCAGAAGATTATATAGAGAATCTCATATGAAATTTATGGTAAGCAATATAGATAGGCCAAACAACACTCATGTTTATTCTATTCATTCAGATTTAGACTCCTTTATCTTGTACAATGAAGATGAAATCAACCAACAAGAAAAGGATAATAATATAGGATCAACTCCGCCTAAACAGTCAAATCAGTCCCCAAAAGAATAATCTAACAGCCCTAACCTTAGCAGCCTTGAATAGCAAAAGGATAATGAGCATGAGATAGAAACACTGTGGGAAATGAGCTTTGATGGCTCTTGTGGCAAAACAAGTTCTAAAGCTGGTGTATGGATACACAATACAAACCAAGGACATTTGTATAAACTTGATTTCCAATGCACCAATAACATTGCAGAATATGAAGCTATCCTCCTTGGTCTACATTTGCTCAAATATTTAGGAGCCAAGAAAATATCATTCCAAGGAGATTCAAAGCTGATCATTAGGCAAATAAAAGGGGAATATTCGACCAAAAACCCAAGATTAAGAGAATATAGAAATGCTGCCCTAGAGCTCCTAAAAACCTTTGAAAAATATGAACTCACTTTCATCCCAAGAGCTCAAAACAACCTTGCAAATGAACTTGCCTTTGCTGCCAGCAATTGCCAAATCCCCCATGAAAACAAACAATTCACTTTCAAAGTAAAAAATAGGCCCACAGTTCCTAACAATGAAGACTATTGGCAAGTGTTTGAGGGAGATAAACACATTGATGATTTCCTACAATTTGAAAATGATTTTGTTGAATTAACACCTAGCTCAAGCCATGAAAAAGATTGTTTTGATGAAAAACAATTCCATAAAACAGAGTTGTCCTCTACTGCGGATATAAATCAATTTGAATATATTTATACAATAGAATTGCTAAACAAAACAGATCAAAAGGACCTTGAAGTTTTAAAATTTAAAAATGATTCAATACCAAGGGGTCTTACACCATTAGAGGAGATGTTTGATTTCAATGATGTAGCTAAAAAACCAAAGATGGAGCCTATAGAAAATAATGTAGAAGAACATAACATAGGCAGCATAAATGAACCCAAAAAGATCAAGTTATCTAGCACTCTCCCTACTCATATCAAACAGGAATATATTGAACTTTTCAAGGAGTTTGGAGATGTGTTTGCATGGGGGTACAAAGATCTGAAACCATATGATACTAGCATCATTCAACACAAAATTCCTCTTATGGAAAATCAGAAACCCTTAAAACAAAAACTAAGAAGGATAAACCATGTTTTATTACCTTTAGTTGAGAAAGAGATCAAGAAGATGTATGATGCTGGGATCATAGTTCCCCTTAGATACTCATAGTTGGTGTCCAAACTTGTGTCTGTTAGGAAGAAGACCGGGGAAATTAGGCTATGCATTGATTTTAGAAATCTAAACAGAGCCTTCCTGAAAGATGATTATCCCTTGCCTAAAATGGACCACATACTTCAAAAGGTTGTTGGATCTAAAAGAATATCATTGTTGGATGGTTTTTCAGGCTACAACCAAGTGCTAGTACTCCCAAGTGACCAACACAAAACTACTTTCACCACACCTTGGGGGACATTCATGTATGTTAAAAGGCCATTTGGTTTAATGAATGCAGGGGCCACATTCCAGAGGGCCATGGACATATATTTTTCAAAATACATAGGCTATTTCATAATCATTTACCTCGATGAAATTATTGTCTTCTCCAAAACTGATAAAGAACATTTAATTCATTTGAGAAAGGTTTTTGAGAAATGTAGAAAATATGGCTTATATTTGAATCCCAAAAAGACACTCTTTGGTCTCCAAGAGGGAAAACTTCTTGGCCACATAATTTCTGAAGAGGGAATCAAAGTAGACCCTAAAAGGATTGAAGGCATATTGAAAATCAGCCATCCTAGAAACCTCAAAGAGTTGCAATCTTTTATTGGAAAGATCATTTTTTTGAGAAGGTTCATCCCCAACATTGCTGAACTTTTGAGGAATATCACAAACATTTAAAAAAAAGGAAATAGGAGTTAAATGGAATTTAGAATCTAAACAGTCATTTGAACTGGTTAAACAAGCTCTTACTCAAACACCAGTTCTTATCAGTCCTGATTTCACCCAGGATTTCTACATTTTTTCATTTGCATCTGAACACACCATTGTTGTAGTGTTGTTGCAAAATAATAACATGGGCCAAGAACAACCCATATCCTTCTTTAGTAGAGCCTTAAGATATTCTCCACTCAAATATAATATCATGGAGAAACAATCCTTAGCCTTGATAAAAGCATTGAAAGATTTCCGAGTCTACATTTTACACTCACATATCATTGCTTTTGTCCCACATACTGTTGTTAAAAACATTATAAATCAAGACCATGATGGTAAAAGGGGAAAATGGATTGCAATTATCTTATAATATGATTTAGAAATAAAGCCTACCAAGCTAATTAAATGGCAGGGATTAGCAAAACTCATGGCAGAATCAAATTTCCAAGCATTAGACATGAATATGGTTGATGTTTTAGAAGAACAAGAAGAATTCATAGCTACATACATTGAAGAAATGTTTTTGAATTCATTTTGGTATGTTGATATAATTTATGTGCTTCTCTATCTTAATACCCCTCCTTATCTATCAAATACTAAAGCTATATTCTTGAAACAAAAAGCTTTAAATTACTGCATTTTAGATGGAGTGTTATATTGGAAAAACGTTGTTGGCATATTTCTTAAATGCTTGCTTGAGGATGATGCAGGAAAAATCATGCATGAGCTGCATGAGGGAGAATGTGGAGGCCACATTTACTGGAAGACCACAGCCAACAAGATTCTTAGAGCTGGATACTATTGCCCACCCTTTTCCCAGATACTCAAAAACTAGTCATGACTTTGTTTATCGAGCGGTTGTCATTGATTTCAACCCAAACGGCACTAAGGGCTAACCCAATATTACATGGGAATTTTGACCTATCAAATTAATATATTATGGTTCAATAATTCTTTTGATGGTTTCTACTTGTCGATATGTTTCCGTTGATATATGGCACGCCATGTAATTCTTCACGGTTTGAGAGATATTCATGTTTGAAGTTTGTACCCCCGGTTAGTGGGCTAAAACCCCATGGGGTTGGGGCATGGGTCATTGAAAAGTCATAATTAATATTTTTTATGCTCCTAAAATCCCTCCCACGTTCACTTGTTGAAGCCCCTCTCAACTTAAGCATTCATATAAATTGTGATCTTCATTTCCTCCTTATGCGAGGGATTCGGCCATCTGAAACAGGTCATCGTGGAATTTTCGCTCTAAATTTTTTGCTACGAAGGTTCAGAAGCTGAAATTTTTATGAGGCAAAGCCGAAATCCTGAGGAATCTGCAATAAAAATTTCAGATCAAGGTGCGCAACATTTTTGGAGATATGATCTATGGAAGTCAGGGTTTTTGCAAGCTCCTAAAATTCATCTCAAAGAAGTGACCTTGGTAGATTCGTCATAACTCTCTCTCTGAGTATTGGAATGGAATTCTATAAAAAGTGGTGGATATTGCACAGTCTGTACTTTTTTCTCTATCAATTTTAGAGACAAATGAAGAAATAGTGACACGTGACACGCGGAGTCAAGTCTTTCTATTTGAAATAGTCTATAATTAGGGCATTGTGAGAGATTGGACATAACTCTCTATGAAGAATCCAAGTGGGTCGAGACCTATGGCATTGGAAAGAAGACTTAGAGAATACTACGGACACTGTAATCGAGATATTATGTACGAAAATAACAAAGATACACAGATTTCAATATCGAGCTCCTAGAAGGCAAGAAAAAGCTAGATCATGTGTTGTTAAGGGTTGCAAAGGACCAAAATTTCTATGTGACAATGCCTTTCAGGAGTGTAGTAGAGGTAGCATGACAAGAGCAACAACCAAGGTGCATAATGGCAGCAAGAAGTTCATCATATTAAGTCTTCAAGTGGGCAACATTGCATACAATCATTGTAAAGGTATCATTGTACTTAGTCATTGTAAATACATTATTGTACAAATTGTACTAGTATCTATCTACCAAGGGTTGAAGAGACAGTGATGGGAGGTCTAGGATCATCATTAGGTGGTTGTGTCAAAGTTGGGGTTATGGTCTAGTATATCTTCTTCTTCTACATCATTCTATATCATTGTAAAGTGGACCATTTTCCCTGGTACGGGAGTCCATTCTTCTTTTATTCTTTTATAGGGTGGTAGGGTGGTGCTAGGGTGAGTTGTAGCTCATTGGGTGTTGGGGCATCCATTCAGTTGACTACTGAAGAATCTTGGGCATTGGAGCGTCCATCCAGTGGGAGTTGGAGAAGAATGCTTTTCTAGATTCTAGAAAGTTGGAGCTTTATTTTCAATTGGAGTTGAATATTAAAGAATTATTAGAAAAGAATTAGGTGGTTTTTGTCCCGGAGTGGGTTTCCACCTTAAAAACTGTGTGCATTTGTGTTCCTCTTGTTTTCTGCTATCATTGTACAAACAATGATAATAATTGAAGATTAACTAATGCTCTAATTGAAAGAAATACTGATTCACCCCCCCTCTCAGTATTTCCAACAATTGGTATCAGAGCTTGGTTCCTTCAATAGCAGTTTAACAGCTGGAAGGAGGTCATGGAGTATACCAAGAATGGTGTACCTATATTCAATGAAAATAATTATGCACTTTGGAAAGGAAGAATGGAGGTCTATCTCTTGGCGCAAGGTTACGAAGTATGGGACACTGTTCAAAATGGATTTACATCAACTGCGGATGAACAAGGTAAGAAGAATTTGGTAAATGATGCAAAAGAAAAGAATATTATTATCAGTGGACTTATTGAATTTGCTTATCATAAGGTGTTGGGTTGTAAAACTACCAAAAATGTATGGGACAAGCTTGAGAATATATATGCAGGTGACTCAAATGTCAAAGAAGCAAAGCTTCAAATCTATAGAGCAAAATTTGAGCAACTCAGAATGAAAGAAGATTGCAACATTGTTGCATATTTCCAATACGTTGATGAAATAACCAATACTCTGGAAGGATTGGGAGAGCCAGTTGATGAGAAGACTATTATATGGAAGATTCTTAGAACGTTACCAGGGAGATTCAACCCAAAGGTATCGGTCTTAGAATACAGTGCAAATTTGGACAAACTCAGCAAGGAAGAATTACATGGAGTTCTCATAGCATATGAAATGAGACTTGATGAAGAAAAGGGTACTTCAAATCTAGAAATTGCGTTCATTGCATCTAAGCAAACCAATAAGGACAAACAACCTTCAATTGAAATGACATGCACCTGCAAGTGTGAAGAAAAGGGAGATGATGGAGAAGGTCTTTCAGATGAAGAATATGCTTACTTTACGAGAAAACTAAAACCTGGTAAGGGAAAATTCAAAGGTAAACTTCCATTGATATGTTTCGGTTGTGGTGAGGTTGGGAATTTCGTAGCAAAATTTCCAAACAAAAGTGATGGCAACTCAAAAGGAAAGAAAGGCTTTAAGAAATTCAACAAGCAAGGAAAAAATAAAGGATCCAAAAGGAACTTTCTCTCTAAAGAAGATAGCTCCTCATCTGATGAAGAAAGTGACAACAAAGAAGAAGCCAATGACAAAGTATTGTTTATGGCCAAGCACAATAAACAAGAAGTATCAAACAATGAAGAAGAAGGGTTGACCATAGAATAATTTTATGAGGAGGAAATCAAGCTTATAAAAGAGCTCAATGCTGAGAAGATTCGTTCCAATACTCTTGAAGAACAAGTTCAAGGTCTCAAAATTGAGGTTGAAGAACACAAATGTATTGAAGAGTCACTTCAAAAGAAGTTGGAAGAAAGCAACCAAGAAAGGGAAGCATTAGAAGCCAAAGTAGTCTCGCTGCGTAAGGAAGTGAAGAAGGGAAAAATTGTCCAAAACTATGCCAACAACTCAAGTAAGAACTCATTAACAACCAACGATATTACAACGACATAACTAGCCTCAGTTACAAAGAAGAAGAAGTAGGACCTTCTATAACAAAATACAATGAACCTATGAGATCTGACATGCATGTAGACTTCATTGGACAAGATTAGCAAGAACATCCTTCGAAGATAATTCCTCGACGAAGATTTCCATCCAAGTACCAACATATTTTTCATGGCTATTGTTATTCATGTGGAAAATTTGGTCATAAAGCTGTAGAATGTCGCATGTACCCTAGGAACCAATACAATTCCAGGAGATCCTTCAAATATGAACCTCCTAGGGCTCAATGAAACATCAATAGATTTGAACATTTAAGAAATAATATGGAATGTTACAAATGTCAGAACTTTGGACACATAGCCAGAGACTGCAGACTTGAAAATCCTCTAGAAGAATCTTCGAAGCCACAGAATGAACGAACATGAAAGAAGAAGAAGAATGATAATTGTGCTCTCGCTCTCAAGGCTCAAAAAATAAAGATGTGTGGTATGTTGACAGCGGTTGCTCAACGCATATGACTGGAGATAGAAGGAAATTTGTATCTCTGAAAGAGAAGAAGGATGGAACCATATCCTTTGGAAATGATGGATCTTCAAATGTTATAGGATCAGGTACCGTCACTCTCGGAAGAAAAGATGTTATAGCCAAGAATGTTCTATTGGTCGAAAACATGAATCACAATTTGCTCAGTGTTGGAAAAATGTGTGATCAAGGACACACAATGATATTCAACTCCACAAAATGTGAAATCAGGAAAGGCAGGTATGGTAAAATTGTGGCTACAGCAAGTCAAGCTCCAAACGACATATATGTTCTGGATGAATCAACTAAAGCATGTTTACTAGCTAAAGAAGATGAAATTTGGTTATGGCACAAACGAATGGGTCACAAGCAAAGAAGAAGCCAATGACAAAGTTTTGTTTATGGCCAAGCACAATAAACAAGAAGTATCAAACAATGAAGAAGAAGGGTTGACCATAGAAGAATTTTATGAGGAGGAAATCAAGCTTATAAAAGAGCTCAATGTTGAGAAGATCCGTTCCAATACTCTTGAAGAACAAGTTCAAGGTCTCAAAATTGAGGTTGAAGAACACAAATGTATTGAAGAGTCACTTCAAAAGAAGTTGGAAGAAAGCAACCAAGAAAGGGAAGCATTAGAAGCTGAAGTAGTCTCGCTACGTAAGGAAGTGAAGAAGGGAAAAACTGTCCAAAACTATGCCAACAGCTCAAGGGCATTGGAAGAACTCATCAACAATCAACGATCTTACAATGACAGAACTAGCCTCGGTTACAAAGAAGAAGAAGCAGGACCTTCTACAACAAAATACAATGAACCTATGAGATCTGACATACATGAAGACTTCATTGGACAAGATTCGCAAGCACATCCTTGGAAGACGATTCCTCGACGAAGATTTTCATCTAGGTACCAACATATTTTTCATGGCTATTGTTATTCATGTGAAAAATTTGGTCATAAAGTTGTAGAATGTTGTGCGTACCCTATGAACCAATACAATTCCAAGAGATTCTTCAAATATGAACCTCCCAGGGCTCAACGAAACATCAATAGATTTGAAAATTTAAGAAATAATATGGAATGTTACAAATGTTAGAACTTTGGACACATAGCCAGAGACTGCAGACTTGAAAATCCTCCAGAAGAATCTTCGAAGCCACAGAATGAATGAACATGGAAGAAGAAGAAGACTGATAATTGTGCTCTCGCTCTCAAGGCTCAAAAAAAGAAAGATGTGTGGTATGTTGACAGTGGTTGCTCAACGCATATGACTGGAGATAGAAGGAAATTTGTATCTCTAAAAGAGAAGAAGGATGGAACCATATCCTTTGGAAATGATGGATCTTCAAATGTTATAGGATCAGGTACTGTCACTCTTGGAAGCAAAGATGTTATAGCCAAGAATGTTCTATTGGTCGAAAACATGAATCACAATCTGCTCAGTGTTGGACAAATGTGTGATCAAGGACACACAATGCTATTCAACTCCACAAAATGTGAAATCAGGAAAGGCAGATATGGTAAAATTGTGGCTACAACAAGTTGAGCTCCAAACGACATATATGTTTTGGATGAAGCAACTAAAGCATGTCTACTAGCTAAAGAAGATGAAAGTTGGTTATGGCACAAATGAATGGGTCACATAAACTTTGACAATCTTGTCAGGATAAGAAAAAAGGAAGCAGTACGAGAAATGCCGAAAATCTCAAAACCTTCCAACACACTATGTGAGGCATGTCAGCATGGCAAGCAGACAAAAGTCCAATTTAAAACAAAAGAACACTTTTCATCACATCCATTGGAATTGATACATATTGATCTATGTGGTCCTGTG